>JACDOX010000105.1:1249985-1297938 GCA_014549065.1 Cardinalis cardinalis
TGTGGGTCCATCAGTTTTTATTTCCAGTTTAGCTCAGGAGGCTGGTGTTTCCTACAGTGTGGGTCCACCAGTTTTTATTTCCATCTGAAGAAAATATGGCACCTCTCTTCAGAGCCATCCCTCTGCAGAGAAGAAGTCTGGACCTGTCCTACACTGGGGAAAGTTTAATAAACCTGGTTATTTTCACTGGTGCTTGCTGTAAAACAGGGGAAGCAGATACTGTAGTCAGAATGACTGGAACTTACTGCTTAATCTGATTAATGTCTTCTGGAGTAAATAAGGAGCTTCTGCTGTAACAGGATGGGGCTGCACTGATRTAAGAACAGCTGCTTAAAGGCTCCATCCTTCTCAGCTGACACTATCTAGTATCAGATTAGCTCTGGTTTAGTTCTGTTAAATAATACAAAGCATTACACTGGAATTGTGTCTGCCCCATGCCTGGAAGTGTTCAAGGCCAGGCTGGATGGGGCTTGGAGCATCCTGGCCTAATGAAAGGTATCCCTGCCCATGGATATAGATGGAAATAGATGATCCTAAATTTCCCTTCCAACACAAACCRTTCTCAGTTTCTGTGATTTTGAGAGTTGAACGTATCACATTGGTACACATTGGCTAATTAAGTTACTGTATTTTGAAGATAATTTTAATTTCCTGTCTCAGGAGCAAATGCAAAAAAAACCTCTTGATGTTCAGAATGGTACACCAGTCTCTTTTTTATTTCAAATAGAGGAAACAACTCCTTTTATTGAAGCAGTTCAGTTGTTGCAGTGATACGTTGCTCTCCATCTCACATCACTTTTCTCCTTTCATAAAACCTTCCAAGATAAATTATGGATAAAAATAGCATTTGTATAAGAAGGTCACAAACCATCAGAAAGTACTGCTATTAGAAAATACTGCTATTTTACAGGTGTCCTGAGCACAATCACAACAAATTAAGACCTTTACTGTTGAYTTTGGAATTTTATAGATTTATAAAGGGATGGTTACAATTTCTGACATCTTTTGTATAGTACAGCAATATCTCAATATCAATATACCACTGTATTATCCTAAACCCCCCTGGAGTTGCATGAGAATAGATATTCCATAAAGACAGCCTGATTTAAAGGCACCAAGATGAGCTATTAAGTATGTTCATCCTTCTGTGTTAAATACATGTGCAGTGCTTTGCTGTGATTAGTCTGGCTTTGTCATGGACTCTTTATTCATTGTTATTCCTTCCTCAGCTGAAGATAAAATAAATTCCACAAAGGAACATGGAACATTCATTTATTATTTATTTTATAACTGGGTTATAGACCTCACAACATATTCAAGCCAACTTGCTAGGACAGCAACAAAGGAAGCCTGAAGGAGATAGATATTTTCTAATGTTAGACTTTTCTACAACAGAAGAAACATTTACATGGTAAAGACAAAGCCACCATTTACATTCCAAATTCAAATAACAGTAATAATATTTTCTGGCTCCAGATTTATGTTTCCATCTGGCTGAAGTGACTTGGCAACCAAAAGCATAAGCTTTGTTTCAATTCTTGGTATCAACAAGTACCCTTAAGGCATATTAGGGAGGTATGACAAAAATCTAGTGAATGCCAAAAGCAGTGAAGCTTATAAATTGGCTTGCCAGCATGAGAGAAATATAATCTGCATTTTGTAAGTATGAATATAGAACAAGCCCTGGCATTGCAAGCCGCTGTCAGTCAGGAGGAACTTCCTACTTCTTTTCAGAATATATTTTATTTTATGCCAATTTATTTTTGCAGCGTGATTTTCTGAACAGAGGATTAAGCACAATGGTGTGGCATAAAACAATGTATGTGTAGTCTTTGAACACAGATTTTCTTATTCCACACCACTGCACTTAGCCCAGAATTCCTTGAGGAATGGATAACTAAGAATGAGTTAATCTCAGAGCTTTCTTGGGCATTAATTTTATTGTCCTAAAAGTGACTTAAGAGTATTTAAAAGCCTTCTGTAATTACAAGACCTTCATCCAGGGTGTCTGTGTATCAGAGGCCTTGGCCTTGGATACGAAATCTTCATTGATCCCTTTGGCAGAATTTGAACCAAAATGTGATTCAAATAAGAAATGGAATCCATTACTGTAAAGTGGACAATAATTAGTARGGAATTGTGCTCTGGGATGGCCCTGCTTGAGCAGGGAGGTTGGATCAGATAAACCCACCTGTGGTCTCTTCCAACTTTACCCATTCTGTKATTTTGTGATTCCACATTGGATTTTCTCCCTTTGTTTGAGTGTGTCTGTTATTTAAGCTGTTCAGTTAAATGTTGCTTCCACAACTTTCTCCATCATGTTTTCAGTGTTAAATGGCTGTGTCCTGGTTTCCAGTGGCTATGGAAGCAGGCAAGAGGGTGAACTGAGGCTCGAAGACATCAGTRGTAGGTGGAATTTGAACTATGAGTATTGCAAAAAATCTTCTGAGACCTTTTTAAGAGAAACCCATCAGCTGTCTGATCTGTCATTCTGTGGCTCCTGAAAAGTGATGGATGAAGACATCACCTAATCTGCCATGGATTCGTGCTGGGTGAGCACTGCTGGTTAATCTGGCTCTGCTGAAAGCAAATGAACCAGTGGAAGCTGCTGAGACTACCATTGCCAAATAGTCCAGGAATTTGGCTACATATCCATTTTCTGATCCCATGATGTGAAGCTGGACACATGAATGCTTTGGTATGTGACATACTGGGCCTTGGAGCTTGGCCTCCTCCATTTAAAAGAGTCAGACATAAAATAGTTCCAGATGCTGGTTTTTGTTGGTTTTGTTGTTGTTGTTGTTTTGTTTGTTTGGGGTTTTTGTTTATTTTTGTTTGTTTTTAACTTTATCTTTCTCTGAGTTACAGGACTGATCTCCTGTAGAAGGCCTCCTTTGTCTCCTGTTATTCAATGTAAGCTTTCCATGTCTTTCAGCTGAAGGAATGGGAAAAGCTTAACACAACCATCTTTCCCCTTGGCCCAAGTTTTTATTTTTGTCAAGATTCACCTCAGAGGACAGTGATGGGCCTGAGATCACCTATTGCACCAGGAGCCTGAGCTATGTTTGCTGTCATTTTCAGGCTGTGGCCCTGAATGCAATGAAACTTTTGGGAGTTATTTTTTTCTTGTTATGCAATTTATCAAATCCCACTGAATAACAGACAAACTGCAGTACATTTTCGAGTTTATCARGTCCAAGTAGGCTTTCAATCTCCTGAACTGTTTGGAGGTAGAGATTATGGAGGAAAAACACAGATTTTGAAGTCTGAGACAAATGTCTCTTTCTCTTTCTGCTACCTTACAGTAGAACAAGTGTCTGGAGACATTTCTGTGTCCCTCTCAGCAGTGCCATTGTCTTTGCCATGCCTTCTCCTGCCCTGAGCCCAGTTTCCCAGGGCTGCTCCAGGCTTTGCCTACAACCCTTCTCCCCATTCCATTGTCCTAAGGCAGGACCAGGCAGATCCTGTCCCAGTCTTCTCTGGAGAGATGGAAGCTCAAGAGTCCAGGGAGTCAATCCTGGCTGATTGCCTTCTGGGCTGCACCACAAGTGTGGCCTGAGGGTCTCATTCTTGTGAGAGCCACACATGGAGCACTGCACCCACATCTGGGTCCCCTGGTACTGGAAAGACATGGACCTGTTGGAGTGGGTCCTGAGGTCCTTTTCCTATAAGAAAGGCAGAGAGAATCTTTTCATGAGGGCCTCTAGTGACAGGAAAAGGAGCAGTGGACAAGGAGAAACTGTTTTAAACTGAAAGAGGAAAGTGTTAGATGAAATATGAAAAAGGAATATTTAAAAATTAGGGTCTTGAGGCCCTGGCACAGGTTGCCCAGAGAAGCTGTGGCTGCCCCAYCCCTGAAAGTGCTCAAGGCCAGGCTGGATGGGGCTTGGAGGAATCTGGGATAGTGGAAGATGTCCCTGCCCATGGCACAGGGGTTGTCACTTGATGATCTTCAAGGTCTCTTCCAGTGTAAATCATACTATGAGTCTACATTCCTATAAAGGAGTGTTAGAGATAGAAGGTGCTTTTTGGAGACAAAGACACTGCCAGGCTCCTGAGTGTTTTGTGGTCCCACTGCAACTTCAGTGTGACCAGCTGTCAGGGGGAAGTTAAGGAAAGGAAGGGGGAAAGGCAGCTTCAACCATGAAATAACTTCCTGAARTAATTCTCTGCTCTTCAGTGTTCATCATAACTTCTTGATCTCACCCCTAAGCCCCTCTTCACATCCCTGAAGCTTCCTGCAAAMCCACATCTTCCTGCAGAACCCCACTGATCCTTCTTGTCACCCATCATCACATCGATCTCCATAAAAACCTCCACACTTCTGTCACAGCCACAAAATGTGATTTTTTTTGCCTAAGACATGTCAAATCAGCTGCGTACAAGGCGTAGGAAAAAGATTTAAGATGCCACAACAGCCTTGTAGAAATCACTAACAGTTGCAAACACAGGATTCCAAGTGAGTACAAGTGCTCCTGAACATCTGTATTTGTATGTGTGCATGCACAGTGGGGTGCATCATACAGCCCATGTGGCAGAGACTGATACCGCTCCAAGACTTGTCTTACTTTTCTAATTAACTATTGAGTAGTAAAAGAATTAAATTGTGATGGTTTCTGCACCTGTTTGACTTTCTTCTTTATGGCAAAACCCAGATCGATGCATGTGGGTTCATTGAAAAAGGGACTGGTCTCAGTTTGGAAGAAGATATGGTTGGCAAAATCAGAGTTTCCTCATTCCCTTTGTATTCAGTCTTCCAAATGTGTTTTCTGCAGTTGGACAGAGAAGTACAAGAAACAAAATCAGATGTGCTCCAGGAAATATCCCTTTCACAGTGATACTGCAGCCAGTCTACAGGAGCTCTTTTCTGAACACTGACTGAACTAAAACTGAGAGAAAATTTAAATTKATGTACATAAACTTTATTAACCATMCAATTAGGATGATATTAATTGCAACCAGGAGTTCTCTCTCCCTGACTGTACAAAGAGCCTAGATGAAGAACTTAAAAGAGCTTTACAGTCCATGTCTAAAGTAGAGGAAATGGATCCTGCCTCCAATGACTCTCCAGATGTTCAATTCTCAGCCTCTATACCAGGGATATATGCTTAAAAATATCCTCAAAAGAATATGAGTTGAAAGAAATTTAGTTATAGCATAAATACATTAAAATGAGAGAAAAATGGGAGGGTGACCAAAAATCATAGGATATGAGGACTTTTGTTGACTMTTTTTTTTTTAATTTAATCATGATTGAACGGCTAATATTCTGGTTTTATTGCAATAAAACATATTGCTTACTTTTTTTAGGGGCTCAGGTGTTCTAGAAGGATTTAACATGAAGAACCATTCACCCAGACTTCATTGTGCTGAAAAAATAGTTAATTCTAGTCAAATAGTCACTCTCTCTTGCTCTCCCTCTTTCTCTGTATATATATATATATATTTATTTATTTATTTATTTATTTCTACACAGTAGTTTGTTGCTATAGGGAGTGATTTAGGCCCAGAGTATAGTATGGCTACATGGAAGTAAAATGACATTAAAATAAAGCAGCTCTTCCAGAAAGAAGAAGGTTGTTACAGATTAACCAAACTTTACAATTAAATGGGAAGCCCTGGTCAATGATCCATATTTCCCTCTCTTTCCTAACATCCACCCACTCTGCTGAGCACCTTGCTAATGTTAATTTATTCATCCTCACTGCAATACTGAATTCCTTTCACTTGAGTTGAGCACTGAGCAAGCAACAAAGGGACAAGTTTCTGTAGGGACACCAGRACGAAAATGAAATCAGTCAAAATGAAATGAAATGAAATCAGTCAAAAGCAAAAATTGTTTGTGCTGGGGTTGAAAACACCAAACATTTGACCTTCCATTTAGGAGGAAGAGAAACACAGCCCTTTCCCTACACATTGTTTTCAATGTATTTTAGTCACTGAAGTGCCATGGGGAAATGGAACATTGCCAGCAGCATCCAGGARCTTCTGTTGCTGATATTTATTATATTAATTACACTTTATTTCATTAAAATAGC
Organism: Cardinalis cardinalis; assembly: GCA_014549065.1. NCBI lineage: Eukaryota > Metazoa > Chordata > Aves > Passeriformes > Cardinalidae > Cardinalis > Cardinalis cardinalis. The sequence goes on from JACDOX010000105.1 coordinate 1,256,024, forward strand.
ACCCAGGATTCCCTGTGGAGTACAGTCTCTGTGTTACACATAAAGCACATKCAGAGGATGATGAGGAGGTCTGCTTCCTTAAATGACAGGGCAAAGGAATGACGTGTTTGTGAGTCAAACCTGAACCTAGTCAGGAATTGCAACACTAACTCTCCTGTGATTCTATGGAATGGACATTTATCTGCTTGTTTGTTTTATGGTGTACCAGCCTCTGGGGAATTTTATTGTTACAGAGACATCTACAGCTCTGAAATTACTCTAGGTTAACCAGAGGAGATGGAAAACAGAATTTTTAAAATATAACCACTGATTCTTTGTAAGTTCCAATTTATATATGCAAAATACTTTCTCAGTTAAACAAAGTGTGTGCCAAYGCCCACTGGCTTTGTTTAAAACACAAATGAGATTTTGTTATCTGTGGACCAAGATGTTATAATGGACCAATCCCTTAAAACATCTCCTAGTTCTAGTTATAGAAGAGGATCACAGAATCATTAAGGCTGGAAAAAACCTCCAAGATCATGGAGTCCAACCTTTGACTGAGTATCACCATGAACCATATCACATCTGCTCATTTTCTGAACACTCCCAGGAAWGGTGACTCCACCAYTTCCCTGGGCAGCCTGTTCCAATCCCTAACCACTCTTTCAATGAAGAAATCCCTAATATAAAAAAAAATCATATAAGTCTGCAGCTGGAGAGATTTATCCAAGCAGTTTTCTTTTGTGATTAAGCAAGAAGAGACTCTGTTTTCCTTGTATTGACTTTGTCAAAACGAAGTTGGTACTTAAAAATAGACAAAATTTATGTTGTCCTGCTCAAAGTCATTGACTGGTCAAAGTTAAAAGCATGGTCACCACTGAGGTGAGCTAAATTCAATGACCAGGATAACAAGAGTTTTGGCATTTTTATCATTTCCTTGAAGATTTGAACACACCTATCCAGGTAGTAAAAGCTGTTAGTTTTGAACATAGAATAATARGATGGTTTGGGTAGAAAAGGAACCTTTAAAACTCATCTAGTTTAGCCCCTTGCATTACTGTTCTGGTTATCAAACCTTGATCTCAACCATATTTCATTTCCTTAATAAAATAACCTCATAATATCTTGAGAATCTTCAGATATCAAATCTGTGGATGATATTTCTGTGAATATAGAAACAGAAAAGAGTAATAATATCTTACTAAATAAATCACTTTTTAAACAGAAATAACTCATTATTAAAGTTTYTTTTAAAGCCTTATTACAGTCAAGGACTCCAAGAGTTGGGTCAGAGACTAACTTTTCTCATTGAGAAAATTCCTGCCCAATTCCATACTGAGTAGGAGGTTGGATTATATGACTCCAGAATTCTTTCTTTGTGTCAATACCTCCAGAGAACATTCATCCAAACAAGCAAGACGTCAGCCAGGATATCTGATGTTCCTTTTCCACCTCAGTGATTTAGTCMCTGCTCCTACCTCACACTTGTTCCTATGTCCTAGGAGCGCCACATTGCTGACACAGATGATGGTATCTCCTTTTAAATTATGGTTTTTTGGGTTTTTTTATAAGAAGTGGCACTGGTAGTTCTAGAATATATCAATTTAGTGGGGGTTTAATATTTTTTTCTTTCTTCCTAGCAGCAGAATTAAAAATAAAATTAAAAAAATAAAATTAAATCAAGAGTCACGGTTCTTGTTCATCTAAAAATTTCCCGCATTAAAAGTTTCTTGCCATGAGGGTGAATGGCCTTTTGCTATGTGTATCATTGCAGTGATTGCAGCCCAGTTCCAAAAAAAAAAGGCAGGTTTGGGAAGGAGCTATTCTCCATGTTAAGGCAACGAAGAATGATGGTGAATCTGGAAGGAATGAAAGTCCCTGCCAAAAATTATCTTGAAAATGTGGTTTGAGGGGTTTGTGGGTTTTTTGGGTTTTTTTGGTGGGGAGGGAGAGTTATAAACTTCAGTGGTTACATTTTATGAGAAAAGTAATGTTTGAGCTAAAAGATTTGAGATTAAAAGGACAAAAACTCACCTTTAAAATGTCAGTAAAGAGGAACCTCTGAACTCCATGTATCTATATATACTTGAGTATATACACACAGAGACATACTGGTGACTATGCTTAATTTATAGTGATGTTCAATGAAATTTCTCTTATAGAAAAAAATAAACTGTTAGTTCTTTAAACWTCTGTCCTTTTGCTACATGATTCAGAAGGAAGCACAAGAGAATAATTGCTCTCTACTTAGATGCTACTCTCCAAGTAATTTGCTTGCACAGTAGCCCATTGAAGTAAACCCTGAAGGTGCAGCTCCTGCCGTTCTGCAAAACGACAGAGTGAAAATCCCTTTGGAAGCCTGACAGGCTTCCTACAGTGGTCAAAAGAAGAAATTGGTATTTCTAGATTTCAGTTCATCTCATCCTTCAGGAAATACTCAAATCTCCAGTAAGAATCAGATTATGCCACCTTTTTCCCATTCCCYTCTAAGAGAAATCAAGCAACTATGATGGAGGCATCTGTATTTACAGGACTGGAATAAGTAATACTTCAGTTGTGAGCTCTGTTGCTGTGTCCTGCTCCAATTCAAGTGATTTTATCCCACTCCTTTTATTTGTGATGATGTCACTGTTTTTGATAAAATCTGCAATATTTACACAGATAAACCACAGAATTGCAGAATGGGTAAGGTTGGCACAGGGTGCCCAGAGARGCTGTGGCTGCCCCTTCCCTGGAAGGGTTCAAGGCAAGGTTGGATGGGGCTTGGAGCAGCCTGGTCTAATGAAAGGTGTACCTGTCCATGGCACAAGTGGTGGTCTAGATGACCTTTAAAGGTTTCTTCCAACCCAAACTATTCTATTATTCTATTCTAAAATGACATATAGGTGTCTTTATGTGCCAGCTAAATGCCATCCACTGATTCAGCTCCACTACTCCCAAAATTGTTGTTGAGTAGTGRAAGTGCTGCAAGACAAAGTTGTCGCCTAGCAATATCACTCTCAGTTTTGAGAAATATTACAAAGGTGACAAAAACMCCCTTCAGTTGTCAATATAGTGTTTCCCTGCCCAACCACAGAAGCTCCATGCTAAACACAAGCTACAGAAATCTAGTTGTGCTGTTGCTTCATTCAGCATTAAAGCTGCAATTGATAAATCTAATTTTTATAGTTAGGATGTATTTGCTATAATAAGCACAGTAGACTGGGATTATAATTAAGCACGTTCAGTTTTGCAGGATCCAGGACCTGCTGGTTAATGAAGTTCAATGTGATACTGTCAGTAACCAACATGATAATTGGTTACAGAAAAAAGGCAATTTCAACAAATGCTCCTCATGCAGGTGGCTGGGAGAAATTGCTTTCACTCAATTATCTCTTCAATTATTTTGGATGAATGAGGCAGGATCCTTCAGCTCATTATAAGCCCAATTCCACAATAAGTAAGTAAATATTTTGACACAGTGTTGAAACTTCTGCAAAAGCATCTATAATATTTATAAGCATTGGAGAGGTCACATATTGTATTATCATCATTTGGTGCATTCGGTGCCAACTAAAAGAAATTAATGGTTTCAGTAGCCAATATCACTGGAGTAATACTGTAAGTAGTTCTCTGGAATATTGTCAGAGATTTTARGGCTTATAAATACCCATGTCTGGTATAATCTCCAAGAATGGAGCATTAAGCAATAGGACACATTTGCCCTGGTTATGGGGTAAACTATGTTATCATACACTGTGTTGGAAAAGCCATATCTATCAATTTAGGAGTAGAATTTGATATTAATTTACATCAAAGACGTGACTATATAAAAAAATATAAGAAAATATGAAATATCAAAAGATTTATTTGATATGGTTGGGGTTCAAACCTTGTCATCTTCTCTTCATGGCCCTGTTCTTCCTGAAGGAAGAACAGGAGATTTCCACCACTCTGCTGGCTGCCCAAAAAGCCAACTGCARCATTTCACTGGGGCATTTCAGAATGAACATCCACAGACAAAAATYATTGCCAAGATTTAGATAATCCCTTTCATGCATTTGGGTATGTTTTTTTATTAGTCATTCAATAAAATCACACTCCTTGATGCATTAATTATATGCCTTTGTCAGAGGGTTTTATGGAAACTCTCCAGGTGATGCAACTTGCAGCACTTCAGGGAATTCAATTTTTTTTTTACTTTTCAGAGATGAGTCTACTACCTGTGGTCATCTAGCCAGGTGCTGGATCTCTTCTACCTCACACAGGTATAAAATTCAAATTTGAGGTACCCCTCAGACAGCTAAGACTTCCTTAGGAGACTTCTGAGGAGGCCCAACMTGTGGCCATGAGAAACACTTGTAGCAGACATGGAAAATTTCAAGTATTGCTGGGAAACATCTCTCCCAGGCTGGCACCAGGAACTGTGACCTGCTGATATCCARAATCCATCTGAACATCTGGGAAACTGGCTTTGGATAGCTCTGATTGAGCAGGGAGGGTGGACAAAGTGACCTCCCCAGGTCCTTTCCAGTCCCAAGTGTTCTAAGATTCTGCATCTTCCAGACCCCCAAACTACATGGCGGCTCATTTTCCTTATATTCATTTTTACAATATTAGAACATCTGTTGAATTATAAAACAATTCCTAAAACTGATCTCAAAAGGGGAGCCAAAAAGGGATTAATATGATAATGAACTGAGTCTCTTGGAGTCTGGAATTCACAGGAAATCCCTGTTGAGAATCCATGGGAAAGAAGGGAAAGGGGAAGGGAAGGGAAGGGAAGGGAAGGGAAGGGAAGGGAAGGGAAGGGAAGGGAAGGGAAGGGAAGGGAAGGGAAGGGAAGGGAAGGGATAGAGAACAAAGAGTTCTCAGAAACAGAGGCTCCAATTTGGATAAAAATTAAGTCCTTTTTATAACATAGAGACATAAGAAAGCACAGGACTTCACCACTGCAAGGACCCAATGGATGTTTTTAATTTAAAATTTTCACCTGAACCAATCAATGGATGATGATAATTTTGCTTTTTTCAGACCGTGATCATGTCCCCAGTATGTTTTCAGCTTTTTCAGCTTATAAATGGCTGTTATAATTTCTTGTGCTATCTCAGGATGTCTCTGGCTTCTGGGAACCCCAGCTGTACTTTRAGGAGGCCAGATGCAGTTATCAGGGATGTTTGTAGTATGAAAGTTTAGTTCCCAGGCTCACAGCTGCCAGGCTGGCTGGGAATATCTCCACCAGTATTTTCCAGCAGAAATTTTCTTCTGTTCAGTAATTTTCCCTTTCTAACCAGGCCACCTTTAAGGCTGCTCACACTGAAGCCTCTGCAGGGAAGATCCACTCTCATTATCCCACCTGCTTTCCTTTTCCAGTTGGAAATTCAGTCCCTCCAGAAAGGATGCAGTTCTCTTAGTGTAAATATCTACCTTCTCCAGTATAAGCACCTCTATTTCTTCCTAGGAAAAGGAAGACTTTCTTAAAAAAATATCTAAGATATAACACAAATTTAAGCAGGATTTAGGCTGGCTATACTACATATGTATGCATGATGTTGTGGAGCTGAAAGAGGTCAAGAAGGTGGAGGTTATAAATCATCATTGAACCTTTTCATCAGAAGAATAAATAGTAGTGATGATGAGAAATGCAGAAAATCTGGAGAGAATAAAAAGGAGAGGAACTGCAGAAATTAAGGACGGAAACTATTGTTAGCCACTGAACAAAATATCAAGAGTAGCACGAAAAAAGAAAAAAAAAGAAAAAAAAMCACAAACAAAAAAMCCCTTGCTTWGGACTCAATAAAACCAATCTTCTTCCTSAGTGTTCTGAAGGATTCCAGCATTCCTTGAGTTTTCAAGACTATTAGCCTGAAAATATTTTTCTTCAATATGTATTGCACATGCACACAAGGCTCAATTTGCTCTCAGGTACTCGTATAACAAAAGCAAGATCCTTGCAAAAAGCCTTGGAAAAATCTGTGCATAAAAGAAGTTTCTAAGGTAAATTTTATTTTATCCTGTTAAATGTTTTGCCTCTGCCATGAGCTGCCTTGAAGCACTGTCCCTGTGATGCACAAGGGAARTCTTACCTGATATTTATGGCAAATTTTGCATTATCCACAGTGAACCTGACTGCTTCCCYCACATTCCCAAGGATTATAAACCATGGATCTGCAGCTTCGTATTACTTGACCGAATATTTAGGTGAATCAGTTTCCTTTGTAACATGTGAAAATGAGCTTTTTTAAGCAGCTGATTGTGAATTTTCTAGTTTTTTCTGAGATTGTCTGTGCTTATGGGTGACAAAAGGAAAAGAAAGGATATGCAGGAACTGCAAGAATTCAGAAACAAGGACTTGTGGGACTGCAGCAGATCGATTTATAGTGCTTACAGATTGTGTGCCCAGATAATTTCAAAGCACATGGTATGAAGGGGTCAGATCAGCCTCGTGCCAACATTTTTTGCAGCATCAGGCAAGACTGTCACTTAAGACCCAGCCAAGAGATTTACAATGTAAAATGGTTAGTGCATATGGGCATGAGATTGCCTAAAGTCCCCAGCTGCCAGTGTAGACAAAGCCTTAATTAGCCAATAATGCTGGAAATTTGTGCTTCTGTGGAAGTTTTCTTTATTCAATAAGCAGTTCCCCAAATAGTACTGAATTAAAAACAACAACCAGTTTGACAAGGAACTGAGGAATGTGGCTTTAGGTCAGTATATATTAACTAAAAATTCAATCAGCTAGCTAAAGGTAAAAGTTTATCATTATATCTCATGAGACATTTGGTACACTAARTGACTGAGAACATTTTCTTTTCAAAGATTAGATATCTGTGTTTGGGGATCTAATTCCTTAGCAAAAAACCTGATTATGTGGCCAGTTTAATAGATCCAGAGAAATGCAGTTTCCATGAGGGATATAAGAAACTGTAAGCACTTGTTCTGCAGACAAGAACTGTCTGTCCACATATCTGGGCTAAGAAATGCAACAGGTCCTAGGGATTTAGACTCAGTTCTCAGCAGGTATCAACAATAGCAGCTTTTATATTCAACTTTAGGTAAAGCTACCAAATGAGATAAAATCCCTTCAGTGGCTTCTTTTATTGTTTGAATTAWTAGCATTTGTTACCCTTTATTTTCTTGATGTATGAAATTATGCTGCTGCAAAGAATGTTCAATCTTTAGCAGAGAAGTGCACTTTATCTTKTAGTTTTAAATATGCAAGACAGTACAAATATGTTTGTTTGTTTGTTTGTTTTCCTTAAGTACTCCCTAACTTGTCTCAGATTCTTGACCTTCTTTTGCATTTAGAGAAAAGAAGAGCAGAAGTATAAAGACATTATTTCCAAAAATACAAGAATTCTGGATTACTTACTGTGCTGGAGCAGAGTCAAAGTATATAAGGTACATATAGGCATGCAAGACCAATCAACTTAATGCTGATAAGAATTATTGAGATGTGTCCAAAATGGTACTTTGAAACTCTTGCTCTSTCTCATTTTTATGCTATGCTCTTTAATTTTGGAGGGGCTTCAATGATTTCAGAAATTTTCCTTGACAAAAGCTAGAAAACTCTCATAATATGTATTTTTTATGTGGCTAAAAATCCTTAGTTGCAAGTGGACACACGTCATGATCTTCTTCAATCCAGGATTGGTTTGGTGAAACTCAAACCTTCATGTTTAATRGACCAATAACATCCAGGGCAGTAGTGAGAAATCAATCCCAGGTATTGTTTGAACTACAAAAATTATCCTGCACTGGGAGAAGAAACCTTTTGCTGTGCCAAACCTTTTTGACTTTGCAACAGCTGTGTGCTGCTAAGTACTATTAATACCTGCACTTGGTTTCAGAACTTGGTGAATTATGCTATAGTTAAGCTCTCCCTACAACAGATAAGGCATAGCAATGAATGAGACCAGCATTTTTCTTCCAGTCCCAACACTTCATGGAAGTTAGAATTCAGCTGTCTGTAAATTAGATAAGTACTAGATATTCGTTTCTCTCTTTCGGTTACAGCTGCAGTACCAGAGAAAAAGATTCCTTGTCTTCTTTGGAATAGATATGAAGAAAAGATTTTGTTCCATTTCACTTCAAAATTTCAAAGGGTAACTCATGAACTATGTTTACACTCCTTGYCCCAAAAGAACCCCCTGCAGAAACTGTTCTCACATTTGCAACAATGGACTAGGCAATAAGTGAAGAGTTGATAGGAATTTTTGTGGATATTTSATGTGGCTTTAGCAGTGTTGAGCTGGTGAATCCATTACAGGTCCAGGGAAGGGGAGTTGTCTTTCTGTTTGCTTTAAAAAATAAGTGTGTTTGTATTACCAAATGTCTTCATATTCAGTGCATAAACAACTGCCTGGGGAGTAGTTAGGAGAGATGGGATGTACTGTTATGGCCTTTTAAATGCAGAAAATATGTGAGTTTATATCTCTTTAAGGAATAAAAGTGGTAAGTGGTAAATTATATGTCTGGGTGTGCAACGGCTTCTCACTGCCCAAATGTGATGGCTCCTGTGGGGTTACACCACTGGTACAAAAGTAGGGTCAAACTGTTACAAAACTGGTGTCAAATGAGCCAATTTCAGTGGATCAGGTGCAGATATTTTGCCAAATATCTTGTCAGAACAGAAATTTATGAAGTAAAACCACACATGTGTCTGAAAACATAGTACTGGTTCCTGTAAGTGCATCACTGATAGAAAAGCACTTGCTTTAAGAATGCTATGCAATTGCCATACAGGAGGTGAGTTCTTGTGGTACAATGCAAATTATCTGTATTAAAAACTATTTCCAAATCTATAAAAACTATGTCTGCTTTACTCTATAGTTACATTATGGCCATATTATAATCTTCCAGTTGGCCTTTCTTTCCTATTAAGTTTTGCTGCCTATTAACTAGAAATATATACCCTTCAAATCTCCTTGCCAGTCTAATTCCTTACTGAAATAGCTAGACCCTCATAATATTTTTTTTCCTCAAAGTTATTTGCCTTGAGAGAACTGAAGAAAGATGCTACTGTTACAAAGTTGCTTCAGGCTTTTAATCACCATTGAATTCTCAAAGAATCTGCAATGTTTTGTTTTCCAGGTTTCTGAASACCTAAAGAAAATTTAAGGTATTTTGCCTAACTGCAGATTTCTGGAGATGATCCAGTGTAATCTTTCCATTTTCTCTGGATAAAAAGAATCTACTGCAGAGAATCTTTTATCTTACTTTTCAGACATCTGCAAAGRAGTGATGCGGAGCCCTCTTGCAATCATCCATCTCTCTTCATCTACTATATAGAGAGCCTACAGAACCTGTTAAGTTGGTCATTTAATGTGAGGAGATTAAGTTGGGTCAGATCAATTCTACCCTCCGCTGAACTAGTGTATGTTTGCATTTCAGTGGAGTAATTATGAATCAGATGAAAAYCAGAAGAAATGTGATCCAATTTCTGAAAAAAATTCTTTAAATATATATAAAATATCCTCTTTTTAATACTGGTGGAATCAAATTRAGGAATTTTTATACCATGTAGACAAATGTTACACAGGAGCACACTCCTAACTTTTGCTCATGGAGAAATTCAAAGACTTGAAGAACARGAAAAAAAAAAGAACCTGGAATTTAAGCAAACTGACATCTGCTTCATTAACAGACAACCTGGATAACTCAGATTTGTGTGTAAGAGGTTTCCATTTGTCATAATTCTTCAAACTGGAGGATCTGTTTAATCAGCTTCAGCAGAGCATAATCCCTTAACTTTGATACTTTCCCCTCGCAGCACTTAGCAATACAAACAATGTTATGAATACCTGGAAGCATTGCAGCAGATTCACAATAGCAACCTGTCTTAGTCTGCCAAGTGAAATTGTTCCTGAGACAAAAACAAACAACAACAACAACAAAAGAAGAAACTACCAAGAGAAAATGGCTGTCATTTGGGAAACTCATATTAATTGCCTACAGTCATAGTCAATGTGAACCCACTCAGCAAGGAATATTTAACATTATGATTTGAGCAGTCCTCAGAAAATCAGCTTTGTTTTAAGTCAGCTGCACACTTTAACAACTGGCAGAAGAGGATTTTCACTAAGACAGTTGCTCCATTGATCCGGAAATGACARGATTTAGGACATGCATTTACATAGAAGAGAGGTGGGGACAGCTTGAAAAGTTAGCAGAGTATGGAAATTTTCAAGAACGTAAACCTGAGGTTTCCATCATGGACCATATGTGTGCCCCCAACAGGCACTGCAAATAGGTTATCCTGGGTAACTAAAGCTGTTTCACACTGGCAGTAAGAAAGTCAGAAAAATGAAAAGTAGAAAAYGTTGAAAAGAAATGCAGGAGTTATTCAAGTAGATAAAGTTTAAAAAAAATAAAACAACAAACATAAGTAGATCTCATCCTCTGTGAACATCTCTAGACTGCAAGAGAATRAAGTGACTCAATCTCTCCTCAAGATATCTGGAGGAAAGAGAGGGATGGAAAAAAGGCAGAATAACCCAAATCCTTCATATCAGTCCCTGTGATCTCTGKGATTGTCATGGTGCTCTAGTTCCCTCAGGAAAACCAATACATGACCAATAGATGGCCAATGTTATTCTGTTGCCACTGAACCTTTYCCTTATCAGTGTAGGGAATTACTCTCTTCCACAATATTAATGCTGATGAAGATCTCATTTTCCTTCCTCACAAGCTTCACACAATACATAAACCATGAGATGGAACCTTTTTTCCTCCACATCTCTTTGTCCCACCTCAATTTACCTTTCCCTTGTGCATTTTTTCCTGTACACCTGCAAGAATCAGTGGTATTGTGGTAATCAATGCAGAATCAATGGCAATTCCTGAGATTTTGCTGGGTATTTAAGAAATCAGTCATCTGGAAGAGTTGTAACACCAAGTGAGCTCCCCTTGACATATCAAATCTCATGGAGATTTATCTTACTGAAACTATGAACTATTTCTGAGCAGACCCACTGCTTCCTAAAAAAAATCACTGTTACATTGCAGCTGAATGACACAAAGTTGTGCAACTAATTAAGTGCAGAAAGTGTCAAGACCCTCAGAAGAAAAGAGGGCATTTATCAGTGCTGGCAGGACTGGCATGGAAATGGTACAAACAGTGATTAGAAAAATGGTGAAAATGTTTCATTCCACCTGTAAATAACTATAAAAATTGTTGACACGACTATTTAATATGACTGTGATTTTTCTTAGTTTCTCTGTTTACAGATTCTTGCATAACCTTGTTCAAAGTTTTAATTAATTACTCAGGAAAAAATTTTATAAACRGGAGTTTCATCTGGGTTTAACAAAAACAAACTGCAAACAAACAAACAAAACCTCTCCAAACCTAAGTAGAAGGAAAAAATTTCATTTCAGAGTCAAAATTTTGAGAGTTCAGAAGAAATTATGGTCTTTTACTACAGTGATTTTTAAGACAGACATTTGTGTTCAAGAGCTCTGCCATCCAAGTAGCAGTGCAAGCATTTCCAAAAGCAGTAGGTCTGGTCTTTAGTTGTCCAAGTGGGTTAAATCCTGCTCTAATGATGTCTTTTTCAGTCTAATCACTACAGGACATCTATATGATTATCTTAGACCAGACACTAGGCTTTAAAATAAGAAAACTTTGTTGAAAAATTATCTCACCATTCATRCCATGAATATGGTTATGTTATCCTTTGATATAAAAAAGAAAAATACCATCTGTTTTGCATAACTCTGATCAGTAATAAACCCTTGTTCTTTTCTAAATGGAGTGAAAACTGATATGAAGATACAATTTTCAGTGCAACTGTAACTTATTTCGAGTAAGGTAATTTTGGGCTGCGCGTGCAGGTGTGGTCAGCACTATTGAATGGTGAGACAACGGCAAGCGAGATTACAAAAAAAATAATAGTGAAAGAACACACCTTTGTCTATAATTTAAGTCCCAAATATACTGCTATGTAGCAACATTAGGGCATAGTGAGTGTGCTCTGTTATTTGCTTCACGGTGGGCTTTGAGCCAGGGAGTCATTCTGCCCGAGAGACAAAAGACACTCTGTCTGCACAGAGATCCTGCATCTTCCCGACACGTTTCCTCATACATTTTGTGAACTGTCTTTCCCCTCCCTTCTCCCTCTGTTATGTGAGCTGTGAACTGCACTGAAAATCTGTCTGTGACAGACACTTTCAGTACTTGGTCAGCTGTCAGACAAGCATGAGGTGAAAGACTTCAAATATGGCATTGGGCTCACAAACACACACACACACACACACAYAGAGAGAAACAGCCATCACTGGCTACTGCTCATGTCCAAGCATGGAAAAAAACAACAGAACACACCAACCCCCCCCAAAAAACCCCAAGGGAGAGAGTGCTTCTATATAAGTCTGAGATCTTGCAAACAAAGAAGGCATAGTGTATGGTTTTCACAGAATCACAGACACAGTGGGTGAGGTTGGAAAGKGGCACAATGGGTCACCTGCTCCAACATCCCCGATCAAGCAAGGTCATTSCAGATCACTTTTTAGTTTGTTCTCCAAGTGAAATATCCTCTCTGGGCCCTGTACAATAACAAAAGAATGTTGTCTCCTCCTACAGCACCCTGCAAACACAATGCAATACTCAGGGAAACCAAAGGAAACATCCCAGGTTGATCCAGTCTGAGATGAGTTAGTGAAAAGCTTTCTTTGTTAAAAATCTCACCAAACAGAGCATCTGGGCTGGAGTATACAAATGACACAAATTCCTTGATTTTTTTTTTTTATTTTTGACTCTGAGAAAGATATTTTTGGTCCCCTGGGCTGCAGGACTCTTTCAGTGTAATTTATAAATCTAAACAAAAACCATGGCCCACATGAGTATGTCTAATATTCAAAGGTATTCCTAATGTCTCTGGATGCTTGTAGAAAACTGAATTTTACTGTCAGGGACTACAGGAGTCAGGACATGTTCCTCGAGTGTGGACATTTACAATTAGGTGTGTGAATTTGAATCCTGCCATTGGCTCACTCCCTGTCACTGCAGAGTTTAAGGCACCTGCAGTGGGTGGCTCATCCTTTTTTAAGACTGAGAAAAAACATGTCAAATATAAATTTGATAGAAGTGTCTGAATTTCATCTTCATTGAGCCCTAAAGTGGACTAAATGGCTACCATTTAGACAGCTGAGTGTCCATTCCTCTCCCTGAGGGTTATTCTTGGCTCTCTCGGATGCCCTGTCAAGTCTGAGACAGCCACCCAGGGCTGTCAGATATTGCAAAAACATCAGTGGGAAACTGAAACTTTCTGAACCAGTAGCTAATGTTAAGGCAGAATATTTTACAGCATCTCAAGACAGTGCCAAGCACTGAAGTGGAGACAAATGAAATCAAATTTGAAGGAAAGTGACTGAATCAGACAGTGGGCTAAACTCAGCGGCCCAAACTTTGGTGTTTAGTATCATGWACCCCCAAAAAAAGAGGAAGGCAGGCAAAAACACCAGAACAACTAACTCCTGGAAATACTCAAGCAGAAAAAGGAAGCAATTGGCAGACAATGCCTGGTAAATCCCCAGAGATGGAAGCAGAGCTGAGGCCAGGCAATTTGACTTACCCCACATGAAATAATGGCAATGGGATTCATTTACCTCCATGTAGACATTTAGGGTTATTTTAAGTACTGCAGAATGTCCTACCTTGCCTCCATCTGACACTCCAGAAGGGGAGTCTCCCATAAGTGCTGTGTAATACCTGTTAGTACCATGCATATGTCTCAAATATGCTACTGCAAAATTGGCAACAGACGACCATGTTTCAGCAACAAAATCCTCTCTTGTGCCTGCACTTCCAACTTCCCTGAGCATTTGGAGACCCCCACCTTGCAAGTTGTCACCCAAATAGCACAGAGGAGTGTCAGCCAGTGATGGCACAGAGCAGYGCAGTCTGGTGTGCAATCCAAGATACCCTCATTCCCAGGCAGTGGGAGCACATGGCTCCATGAATGGAGACATTTGTTCCTTCTTTTCCAGCCATGAGGGGGTTGGTTTCTTCTCCCAATTAACCAGCAACAGGACAACAGCACATGGCTTCAAATTGTGCCAGGAGAGGTTAGGATTGGATATTAGGAAAAAGTTCTTCATTGGAAGGGTGGTCAGGCCTTGGAACAGGCTGCCCAGAGAAGCTGTGGGGTCACCAGGCCCAGAGGAATTTAACAGATGTGCAGATGTGGCACTGAGGGATTCAGTGGTAGCCTTGGCAGTGTTGGTTGTTGATCTGAGAGGTCTTTCCCAACTTATATCACATCAATTCTGTGATTCTATGATTCTTGCAAATAATCCAAGCTTATTCAGTGCTCTCTACACTTAATGCCAAGGACACATTCAGAGAGGATGCTCAGACCCTTCTGGTGCATGTTCAGCRTACAGGTTGAGATCTACATCATGCAGTTCCCCAAAATGACATTTTTTTCAAGAGAAGGTGAAAGGAAATCCTGGATTTGTGTGCAGAAGTTGAGTTCCATCTGTGACTGAGCCACAACCTTCCTAGATGTGACAACCAACTCTTTTCCTCTCATTTCCTTCCATCTCACCCTGTAATCAACATTACTTCCCCTTTTCTGAGATTACTTGAGCGGGCACATCCATTGATGCTTATCAAATAYGTCCAGAAATGTCTTTACCACCAAAATTTTTAGAATCCTTGGGGGTTCTTGACAGAGAGATAATAATCAGTTTCCTCCTGACAGTGCTGAACTTCCTCACTTCTCTCCACCTCTCTGTTCCTTCTTATTTTTCTTTGTGATGAGCACCAAGAAGCCCCAGTTCATCTCCAAAAATTCAACCTTCATGTAATAATAGAGTTTGCTTTTTCTTCCACAATTTAGCTTTTAGTATTCTCTTCCCTTTGCTCTGACTGAATTCTAACTTTTCTCAGTCTGTCTTTAAAAGTGATCATAGAATTTAAAAGTGTGTCTTTCCCCAGCCTGAGAAACCACACAAACCAGAGGAGTTCCAGAATTTCTCTCTGAAGGGAAGAACAGAAAAGATGAATTCTCCAGGGATGTTCATGAGTTACTCCCTTCCCTCACCAAAATTTTCTCAGATTCTGCTACACGTTTGGCCCAACAAAGTGAGTTTTTAGTATCCTTTTCATTAATAAAGTAAATACAAATTATAAAATAAAAAGACAATTAAAATACATGAAACTTTAATAAGGCCATTCAATAATCATAATATTATAATTATAGGTACTTCTAAGAAAACATATGAATTTGTTTAGATGTTAACTTTGGGATCAAAAGAAATGTCCAAAAATACCTACTAATTTTCAAAGTCTGTGAAAGGAGTCTTCCTCAAATTAAACCCATTTCAGGTGCATAAATGACCATTAGAAAGTGGTCTTGATGGTCTTTGCAATATTATTTTCTTCAGAATGTCTTGTCATCTGTCCTGGTWAAATTTGATTTTAAGTGGATTCAACAGGGATGTGACTACATAAGCTATCAGTGTAGGATATGGCCACAGATATAARGTTGAGATTACAAATACTTAAAAAATCAAAATGCACAATTTGGTAGAATTATCTCTATTTCTTCCTTACACTGTAATCACAACCTAATTTTGACACATAAGTTCTTTAGATGTGTAGGTTGATAAAGTTTATTGCATTTTGTGTGTCTGTTAACACGAATACCTGACCAAGTTTCATCTTTTGTTATCTTTATATGCATGAGATTTAGCATGACAGTATTACTTCAAAGCCATTTGAGATTATGTTCAGGTATTTGAKAGCAGGATATCGTTTCAAACTTAGAAGAAAAAGGAATTRGTCCCAAATATTGCTGGGTTTCTCAATAAAACTGGAAGTACATTATTCRAAGAAATAATTATTAAGCTCCTCAATGGTGGAAAATTTGTGCTTGAACATTTCCTGTGCATGATGTTAAAACAAGTCCTTTTTATGGGAGGCAGATCAAAAAGGTTTTGGGTGTTTCCCTTCCTGTGACAGGGCACAAGGTGTAATTCTCCATTGCCATTAAGGAGGACCTAAATGTGTTCAGTGCCTGGAGAACTACAAGTAGTGGGGAAAAACAGATTTGCACTGTGAACAAAAATCTCCTTGTTCAGTGCATTTTCCACTCCAAGTCAAAGATAGTTAAATAAACACACACAGGCATAAAGAAAAACAGAAATACAGCTTGGCAACAATATTTTCTGCCACTTAGACACCTTACCAGAGTAAATCTTTTAAATCCAATTCTGTTTTCTTTATAATGTACATCAGTACTCTTAAACACGAGACACCGCTGCTCCTGTAAGGACTCTTGTTTTAGACTACCTCAGGGTTTGATCAGGCTAAAGACCTGAAAAATCACATTGGAAAGAAGAGAAACAAGRACTCCACTAGTCCAGTGCCTCAATCAATGATGAAACTGAATTTTGGAACTTTTCCATGGAGGTATTGCAATGAGCCATGCTCAAAAAAGGGTATGAAATCTATGCCAGACATTTATAAAAATCYACAGAATGCTTCTATTCTATCTTTTTTTTTTTTTCAGGCACAAAAACCTTATCATAAACCTTACCTTCCATGACATCTAACATTTTCTTCTTGACATTGTAAAATCAGAATTGGTAACAGCAGGCATGCTGGGAATTAACTGTACCAAAGATCTAAAGGAGACATTATAGAAAAGTGTGGTATGGTATAAGGATGTTACACAGCCTTGCTATACTGCTAAGAGAGTGCCAAACAACATCTCACCCTAAACACAGAGACACTTCTTTCAGATAAATTATGCAAATTTAATTACATTTTTAGCTGCATTTCTCTTGTGATTGCCTTGTGTTGAGTCGATCCTTGAAACAGAGTCCTTCTAAATAAATGCACTGTTGCTAAATGCATTTGCTATGGCAGAAATCAGAAAATACTAAAAAATTAATCTTCTTCAGAGTGCTGCTGGCTTAGAGTTACTGGCTCTGGGAAGAGCTACAGAAGAGCCTGGGGCCTGTGCCCTCAGTTGAAGTTAGGGATGAAAGAGCCATTGACTCTTGGAAGAACCAGTGTAATTTTTAGGATGGAAGTACCAAACCTCAGTGATTGACTTTGCAATCTGTCTGCTCCTAGAGATACACAGTGGAGCTTTCAGGTTGCTGTTTTCCAAAGTTTTCAGTGTTTCCATCAGTTTCCTTGGAGAATTAAAGCCCTGGGAAACACAAAACTGAGATAGAACTAAAAGCCAAGGCATTAAGTTGCTTTAAGGATTATTAATATAGTTTGGAATCTCTGTAATGGACTCAAAATATTTATCAAGCCATGTAATCTGAGGCTGCACTGAATTACCTCCCTGAGATAAATGCAGATGATACATAGGAAAAAAAAMCATACTTTTGTTCAGGCTAATAAAAAAATGATATGCTCTAATAATTGAGAAAATTCTTATCATATGGAATATGAGAAAAGAATGTGGCTGATTATATCTCAAATTCCAGTGGGAAACCTGCCAAGAAAGTCTTTAGGAGGAATAAATTTATTGACCACCCCATTTGTGTAACAGGAATGGAACTCCAGCTGAGCATCTGGGTTTTCAGTTTGTGGTAGACAGAAAATGAGAAAACTCCACCYATTTAGGACTGAAGAACAGAAAGGAAGAATGCTGTTGTGAAGGTAAAATACCTCAAATATTTTGACATCTTCAATTCAGGTCTCTGCTTTATTTAGTGAACAGGGATGTCACCCAAGGTTGGTCTCTAAGATGAACCTAGATGTTACCCACCACTTTAAAGACTTAAAAATAATTTTTAGATTGATAAATTTAGTTTAACCTAATCCTAACCTATGATAACAATTATTTTTTTCTTCCATTGGAAACAAACTAATTTCTTTTACCTCTAATTCTCTCTCTTCAACCATGAAGCAGAAAATACCAGGAGCATCTAGATATCTGGAGATTGCCTCCCACATACAAAAATAACTYGTCAGAGTGGAGTTTCAGAGGCTTTTGTGACATTTATTATAAGTCAGGATCACTATGTGGCCAACAAGAACAGAACAATGCTTTCAGAAGTTAATTTACTAAGATGGGAGCCTAAGACAGGAAAACAGAAAAGTGTCTCTGTCTGTTGAATATTGAGAGAATCTGGACACCTATATTGTGTTAGATATGTATCATTTGGATGTCTAAAGATAGAGGAATCTAAATTCTTTATATAATTTATTAGTGCCTTTTGTTCTTGCTGTGATAGACTCTGGGACCCTGCTCTGGSAACTCTAGAAAATGCTGTAGAAATAAGAATGAGCAGATGCTTTTTCTCCTACATATTGGATGGCTGGATAGAAAATAAAAGAAGGGTACAGATAAATAGGGATAGTAAATGGAGAAAATAAAAACAAAATAGGTTTGATCTGTATATAAGACAATATCCACAGACTAGATGTAGCTTACTGCACTGAAATATTTTGTAGTCATCAAAACAAAGAAAATACAGAAGAAACTGCAAATGTTTATTGATCCCTCTCCCATAACAAAACTAAAGATGTTGAAAATATACCAGTTAACAGGTTAAATTCATCACCAGGTACTGAAGGAGTCATGGTCAAAATGTGAAAACTGGGTCAAAGATGAATGTCAGGAGACAAAGAGGGGCTCTACATACCTCAGAAATGGAAACAGCAACTTATGACTAATGAGATGGAGCTGGCATGAAAATTTAAAGACAAGGAATTGTGTTCTTATTAGCAATGCCAGGCAAAAAGAGTCACTATAAATGCCTGATTTGTACTTAATGGGATTTGCTAGAGGAGTGAGGTTTACATAATCAGCCAGTTTGCAGGTGATGCAAACCTGAAAGGAGGGGCTCCTACAGCAGGTGGTGGAGCTGCTGTTCAGAGGGACCTCAACAGGCTGCAGRAATGATCTTTAGAGGTCCCTTCCAACCTGAGATGTTCTGTGATTCTATGAAAATAAACTATGGGAACAACTTATGAGGTGTCATGACAGAATATTCACAGAAATGTTGTTGGGGGATAGGTTGTTGTTGTGAATCATTCTCTCAGGTTTTTAGGCAGCTCTTACACTTGAGTGGGGAGCTGATTCACAAGGTCTCAGTGTATATTAGGCAGAGGGATGACTGAAAAACATAATAGGATACAGTCTTTACCTTATGATCCATTGCTCACTGATCACATGCGCAGAGCTTTTCATTAGCAATGGTTATAATGATTATGCTAATTACACTTGTTTTCTCATACAGCAATTAGAGGTTCCCACTGTAATGTGTTGAACTAATGTATCTGTCAATAAATAAAATAAGACAGGTCTCACTTTGTTCCTCTCCAGTGTAAGCAACATAAAAATCACACAACCCTAGAACAGTTTTGGTTGCACAGGATCTCTGAAGTTCATCTGGTCCAACACCATGTGCAACCTCAAGTCTGTGCTGTAAAAGAGTCAATCTCTGCCTTCTCCCTTTCCAACACAGCAGCCCTATGCTGGGCTTACTCTGCTAAAGCCTTTCTTGCAGTGGGGACTCTAAAACTGGGCACAGCAGCCCCAACATCATTTCAGAATTGCTCAAATTTGGGTTTAATCACTATTTTCAGTTYGTGCACTGTGCAGTGGCTAACCCAGTGTAGCTCATTGTTCGTGGTGACTCTTGTGCAACTTCTCATAGAATCATTTACATTGGAAAAGACYTCTCAGATCATCCCTGCCCATGGTGGGAGGCTTGGAAGTAAATGATCTCTAAGGTCCCTTCCAACCTAAACCATTCTAYGATCAAGTCCAACCCCTAATTTATTTTTGTAGAGCTGTTCCTTCGACAATTGGTGTCTCTCAATTGTTTGCTTTCAGATCTTTTCTGTCAAATCACAGCTCAAGYTTTTTGGGGTTCATCTGAATGATAGCCTTTTTATCCAGCATGTGGACTGCTCCCTGCAGTTTGGTGTCAACCCCAAACTTGCTGAGGGTGTGTTTCTCTCCACATAATTACAAACCATCAACCACCCCACAGTCATTTCWTCTGGCAGAGCCAAGGTGCTCTTTCCCAGGTGTGGAACAGCAAAGGCCTGTTCTGAAGGCACAACCTGAGTTTTCAGGCAGGAGCTGAGTAACTAGGAAGACAGGAGATCTGAATTTAAATAGAAAAACAGCAACATTTGATATAAAAGCAGACAATGGCAGCTGCTCTGGTGAG
Source organism: Cardinalis cardinalis (assembly GCA_014549065.1). Lineage (NCBI taxonomy): Eukaryota > Metazoa > Chordata > Aves > Passeriformes > Cardinalidae > Cardinalis > Cardinalis cardinalis. Next base: position 1,276,139 of record JACDOX010000105.1, read on the forward strand.
CAATTACTGGAGATTGAATGTGAACAGAATCAGTCAGTGCACACACAAAATCCCTTCTGATCTGGCAGTGTTGCCATCCATCCCATCTCACCCCATGCACCCAGAAATGCCAAAACAAATGCTTCAACGTTAGTGCACATGGTAATCTTTCAATCTTTAGCCAATATTGATTAAAAAGATAAATTACAGAARCATCCTTGTCTCCTTTTTTGGCTTTTACACTGTAGGACCAATGTAAAGAATCCACAGCATGAACAGGAACTTGGCCCAAGGCTTTTTAAAATCCCATTGAAAAATCAGTGGGCAAGATTCCACTTGGTTACAACAATGTCAGTCTGGAGGCATTGTTTAATAATAATAATAATAATAATAGTAAACTCAGTAGCTAGCTGATTTTATTTGCATTGCTGGAGATTAGGATTAAATGTTACAACTGGATGTGTCAATCATTAGCAGAGAGCGTTGTACCTGGCCTCCCCATTGACTGCAAATTTCAAATTTAAGAAGTAACACATCCAAAAATCATTTCAGAGTATTCCAYGTATTCCAGTACAAGAAGTAAGAGGAAATTAAAATGGAAGACAAGAAAACAACTTCCTTTTTGGATGAATTTACGCTTGAAAAATATGCTGTTGTTCTATCTGGTCACTACGTGAACTTTGTAATACTTGTGACGTTGAATCACCTTGTCCTATCAGGAAACAGGAGAGCTATAAATCACCCTCCAGTGAAGAATTCCAGCCAATTCCACAACTACCTGATGAAGGACTATTGGAACCTACCACAACAAAGGACAGAAGAAACTTCTGATCTTCRTAGAAACAAAAGGTAGGATTCGCCTTGATTCATTGGCTTAAATTATTGTGATTTTTTTTCCCCTGTATTAAAATACAACCTGTCATCAGAAGACTTCTTGAACAATTTAATTTAGGACAGTCACAGAAGACGATTTTATTTAGTGAAAAATAGGGATTATATAGGCAATAGTGTAACACAAGCTAAAATGAAAAGGTAGAGAAAATGGATGGACAATCAAAAATACCAGAAAARCCACCTGTATCAAGAAAGCAGCATCTTAGTAAATTATTTGTATGTCGAGAAAAGGACAGAGAGACAGTAAAATACCTTGAATGGAYATACATTCAGTTTAGTAAGTTCTATTGGTTCATGTTTCTATCACCACCTATTTTCAGTGAGAAAATTACCACCTTGTTTAATTGACTCCTYTTCTGAAAAGTGGCTGCAAAGTGCTAAGTAGCCTTTGTGCAATTATGCTTTACAAGTGCATTGACAGAGACTTTATTCTATTTCAGGTCTTTTTCAAGGACAATAAAAAATAATTGGGATTTTTTTTTTTTTGTTAATGGTTATCCAATTAAGTGAATAATTTAGGATACACCTTTTTATTTTTTTATTTTGGAAGGAGAGACTGGAAAAACATATTCTCATGAGTTTGCCAAACTCATACAAACTAGGGATGCTAAAGCACCATCTTTCAGTGGCAGATCCTGGTATACAGATGGATTTGCAGGAAAGTCAGTAAGACTTGGCACGTGTCCTGATTTATGTTTGATTGAGGGGGAGCAGGGGAGGGGGAGAGAGAGACTGATTTTAGGACCGGTGCCTAGAAATTAATGCAGAGCAATTAAATTTACATCTCATAAACTGTAAGCATTTGGTTGAAATCAGTGGGATTGCCAAAAGTATGTTAATATCTTGGAGTGGGAAACCCACTGGGTCTTAAAAAGCATTCCAACGGCATTTTGAAACTCGTATCATGTATTAAATTACCAATTATATTTAATTGTAAGTTAATTCATAGAAAATATTACAGTGAATGAATATTTTGCCCATGTCTCTAAATCAGSTTCTTCAGCTTGGTTTGCAAACTAGAAAGCTTCATCATTTCAGTGAAGAGTTTTTTCCTTTAATATGTGCTTTATGTGCAAAAAGAATTGCTTTCTGCTTGCATCTCATCATATTTTGCACTCAAAAGACATATTTTTGCTTGTAACTTGAGTACAGCTAAAAATAGCTCAAATTCTATTTACTTTCTAGTTAGAAATTAAGTGAAAAGCATATTTCTTCATGATATTGGGAGTATAACCTTTTGTTGCTAAACACCTAAGTCAGACAAAGTGCCAAGTTTTGTAATGGCTCTGAGAAATATGAGTTAGAGAAATTAATAAGAAAAACATTCTGTGATTCTAAAGCACTTCAAGGAGGCACAGATGATGTTAAAATTTAAAGTAAGGGACATAAACCAATACTAAGAACAGGAGATCAATGACTTACTCTGCTAATCATCCATATGTTTTCCCCTGGATCAATTGGATCTTCCCTCAAATACAAGTGCTTGGAATAAGCCACACTTGAAGGCTGKGAGAGTTTAATTGGACAGAAGTGACCAGTCTTTCCTGTTTTTTGGGCTCTGAGCTCCAGCTACCCATAGTATTAGTCCATGGGCTTTGTTGTTCAGCAGAGCYGCTGCAGCATCCCTGCCTAAGGCTGGGCACTGTGGGTCACCCCCAGAGCAAGGTGAGAGGCTGGTGAAGAACTGGGGCCTTGCTGCAACACCTGGAAAAGAATATTTCTTCTTGACCACGTGTTCTCCACAAGTACCAGTGTTCTCCAGAGCACCCTGTGTTTTATATAAACTGGTTGCCTCGAGGCAAAGGGGCTTTGCTGAGTATGAAAGGATCAGCAAACCCTACTGGCCTCTCCCCAAGAATAATTTAAAATGAAAATCAGCAGCCCCTCAAAACCAAACAAGGTAAGCTAATAATATACCTCTGTGGTAACATGCCCATAAATTCCCTCAGAGTGGGAGGCTGGGAAAATTGCCAGAACAAGTAAATTCCATCCTAGTCACCTGCTTCCCTGCCAGAGGTAGGTGAGCAGAAACAAGCTAAATGTAACTCTTGTGACTGATTGCAGATACCTGAACTTTGCAGTGACCTCCTTGGTCACTGGAGGGGTGTTTGAGCCTCCCAGGCAAGTGGAGTCTTGGAGTCCAGGGTCTGATGGATGCTTCTTCAATTAGAATCAGATATTTGTAGAATAACCTGAGTTGGATGGGACCCACAAGGATCATCAAAGTCCTACTCCTGGCCCTGCAGAGGAAATACCAWGAATCACAATGTTAGAGAAGGCTCTAATTTCTGTTGTCATTTCTTATTACTTGTAATATAATCAAGACTTGTCTTAAAACAGATTAAAACAAAAAAAAATCTTCCTGAAACAGGTCTTTCCCAGTTCTGCCCCAGCTCACATGCAAGACTTCATAGTGCTRGTCATCAAGCTTTGAGCAGGTTTTGAATATTGACTCCTACACAMGACCATAGAGATCAGATGGACTCAGTGTCTAATTCCCCTCTCAACCAAAGCACTCCAGTCAGAGCAGGCAAAGGGAGCAGGGGAGTTTTCAGACTCACCAAGACACAGGAACAGGCTAAGAGCAGCATCCCATCCCATTCTGCAGTTTGAAAATGAGCAACAGGCTTCCTGCTGGAAGGGTGGCAAAAATACCTGTGAATACCCATGGAGATATTCCATCAGGGCTACAGCAGGAAGTCTGAGATGTAAAAAGCAGCTAATTCATAGAGATTTGGAAATAAAGAGGGAGAATTAATTTTATTGTTTTAGTTCTAAAAATAAATGGGAAGGAAGGAAGGAAGGAAGGAAGGAAGGAAGGAAGGAAGGAAGGAAGGAAGGAAGGAAGGAAGGAAGGAAGGAAGGAAGGANGAAGGAAGGAAGGAAGGAAGGAAGGAAGGAAGGAAGGAAGGAAGGAAGGAAGGAAGGAAGGAAGGAAGGAAGGAAGGAAGGAAGGAAGGAAGGAACTTGAGCAAAAGCCAGCAAACACACAGGAGAAAGATGTATTTTGTATTCAGAGAAATGAAAACTCTGTACAAAGACAATTAATTCCTCATTCTCACCTTTTCAGAGATGATTCTGCCAGTAGTGTTCCTGTGTCTCACAGCTGTGCTGCCTTCATCCACTGGACAGGTAGAATCTTATCTCTTATTTGTAAATAAAAGATATTAGTAAAATATCTCTTCTTTGTAAAATTTGGGTGGGCCCTGAGGCACTTGTAGACCAAGTGAAAATGGCTTTTCCTATGCACACCAAACATATGCAGAAAGAGTCTGATGAGATATTTAGGATCTGGAAAGCATTTATTCTTGAAGTAATAGATACAGGATCTGGAAACTGTTTATCCCTGAAGTCCGCTTCAWTTCAAAGCAATTTTCTGGTTCCACATTTGCACAAAAAAACATCTAAAGATTCAGTATTACTTGTAAGTTGGCTCAGAGATAACTGTATTTTCCAGAASTTTTCATACACAAATCCAATAATCTGGACCTCCTAAAGATCAAGCACTTTTCCCACGAATTCCACACAGGTTTACAKATATCATTTACTTACCTCTCTTCCTTTCTCATCCTACAGGTCCTGAGGTATTGCCTCTGTCTTTGCTCTCAGTCCCATCCACTCAGCCCATACCCCTCATTCCCCTCAAACAGCTAAATTAACACCCTAAATTCACACACAGAGTGGTTCTTTCCAACCCAAACTTAGTCTGAAATCTGTAGTTTGCTACTTCTGCATCACACGACTGATGGCTGGACTGCACTTCCCCCTAATTCTTCAATTTCTTCTCTCAATGCTGCAGTCCAGACTAGTTGAGAATGGATGTAAAGAAGAGGCTGAGTTCCTCACATGGCTATTTTTAAATTAGAGAACATGTGAAAAGCATGAGAAATTTTATCAGTGATGACAGAATTGGAAGAAAATCTATGGCATGAAAGGTATAAACATTTTCTKTTCAGTGGGATGTCCTGATGAAGTACCACAAGAGGCCTGAGATGATCCTGTGATAAAACAGATTTCTTCAATAGAAAAACATTGATAGGGAAGTTTAAAACTACAGAGAAGAGAAACACATCATAAACAYAATTCATACATTCTGATGATTTTTAGATCCTCTTTCCATAAAACATCATTAGGAAATTATAATATTGGCAAATAAGTCTGGTTCTGTTGCCTAAGTGTACAAGTCTACAGGCACAGAGGCATTCCAGGATATYCCAGTCCTCCACAGAGGGCTGGGAGATACAATACAGGAATCTGTGTTATTGCTGCTTAKCTCTACGTTGTGGAACCACTGAAATGCTGTTCCACATGGAAGAGACACTTAGGAGACAAAGAGGACCACAGTCCTTCCTCCCCCACAGGGATTATCTCCTTGGTTGATAATAAAATTTTGGTATTTTAATATTTCCTACACAGGATGCAGGATTTAGTAACATTCAAATAAAACAGAAATACAGCTTTTTCTTTTTGTTTTCAATTTAGGAAACTGCAGCTCTCAGTGCTCTGTCAAGCAGCAGAGCAGAGCAGCAGAAGTTGGTTGTTGACAGACATAATGCCCTCAGGAGAGGAGTAAAACCAACTGCCAGCAACATGATGAAGATGGTAAGTTGTGTGCTGTAAATCCATTTTTAATGAGTGCTGGACTATATGAGACATACAAGACTGTATGCAGGGTCACATTATCTTATTTAGCCACAAATTCCTTCTCCAGACCTTTCCTAAGGATCGAGCACAGCCAGCACCAAGAGAAACATAAGGCTGGGCAGGTGGAAGAAAAAAACTGGAAAATTTGGTGGTGTATCAACAGTAATGTCTCTTTTGAATTAAAATGAAAAGAAGGAGAAAGATCCATAGCATAATTAATTTATTTCTGAGGCATTCTTCATCAGGCTTCACAGTTTCTATTCCCTTGGTGCRCAGTAACTTTGCTGCTACCTCCCTCTCCCCTCAAAAAATGGGATGAAAAGGATTTCGCATTTGACTTTTTTCTTATTTAAATGTAATTTCTAAATGTTACTCCTTTATGAGGGGTATATATGATGGGTTACTCATGGGTGTGTGACAGATATTTTCTTCTTTCATTAAGGAATGGTGTTCTGCAGCTGCAGAGAATGCCCAAAATTGGGCCAACCAATGTACTTTAAGGCACAGTCCTCCTAATCTGAGGAGAACCAGTAAGTGCAGCATGAGTGGAACTGAACAACATCACGCCTTATTGATGTGGCCTCTTTGGGGTTTTGCTTATTGGGGGGAAATGAGATGCAATTTTAATTCCATATTGATTTTTTTTGTCATGTGACAAAAGGAAATTTTTAGGTAGAAATCYGCCCAGTGAGTGAGAAAAATTCAATCCCATTCTCATCCCAGTTTTACACAGGTATACCCCATTTCTACAGCAGATGAAAAAAATTAAATCATAGTAATAAAACATATTATCCTAAAATATCCATCAGAAAAGAGGGAATCTAGAGATCTAGAGCCAGCTAAGTGAAAAAACCAGTTTACATGTGCTGGTTTGAAATGTCTGGGAAGAAAGGGGCAAAAGGCAAAGGTGTAAAACTGGCTGGTGGTGCTAAGCATAGTTTCTCAGACCAGAYTTAAAGTTTTTAAATCCCCTGGCAAATTGCAACCTAAAACTGTCTTTGAGGTTCAGATTAACACTTAGTCAGTCACTGGATATTGAATTTACAGCTGTACCATGTTTACAGCCCAGTGTGTTGCTGATTGACTTCTACCCACACCATATCTAAATATGGACAGTCCTGTCAATATTTTTTCCTAAAATYCAAATCCTCTGGTTTTGCCAGGGTGAATTCCATTTGAGGACCAATGCAGTGGGATTAGACCTGAATAGAATCAAAAGATAAGGTCAGGAGTAAAATTTGTGGCAGGAGTAAAATTTGGATTGTTGGGATTTTCCCAAGATTACTGGGCTGTGACCTGTGTAATGATTATGTTGGCAACTTCCAAATAGCAAAATTACAGCCATGAACCTGCAATGCACCTGTGCAGGTGTTCCTGCAGTGATGCAGAATGTCTGCAACASCCAACCACCAGCCAAACAGGCCATGCTGCAAACTGGCCAAGTGACACCTTCAGTATTTACAAAGGGTGATGCCACTCAACTGCAAAAAAACATCCTGCTGYCCCACTGAGGATGAGAATGTCTATGAAAATAATCCCAGCTTTTGCTGGTTTGTTTTGTTGTTTTGTTTTTTTTTTTCTCATGTGTGTATATCCTCTGTGCATTTCTCAGCACCATTCTCTTTTCAGATGTACAATGTGGTGAAAATCTCTTCATGTCCTCTGCCCCATTCTCATGGTCAGATGTTCTTCAGGCCTGGTACAATGAGGAGAAAAATTTCGAATATGGAACTGGGGCAAAAACAAAAGGTGCAATGTTTGGCCATTACACTCAGGTAGATGTATTTTTAATATATATATATATATTTATATTTCAGGCTGAGCAAATAAATGTTAGCTAAGCAAGTTTTACCCTCTCATCTTTAAAGGAAATAAATACAATGGAGAAATAAGAGTCATTCTAACAAAACAAGATGAAAAATTCAAAGGAACAGACTTAGAATGAAAATAATATGTAAAGTAACAAGACTAAAATGAAAATAATAGTCTGAGTGTATGTAGGAGTAAAGATACTGGTATTTCAAGACTTCAGGAAGCAGCAACTTAGTTTAACATCTGAGAATTTCCCAGAAGGTGGAAAAACAGGGTTATTAAAGTATCAGCAAGGAAATATAAATAGGTTTGCTGCAGTCAACAGAGTTCTTTTGACTCAGAGGCGTTGTGAATGGCTTATTCTAAACTTTTTCAGTACCTGCACAAAACACAGGATACAAAATTTTACATCATCATTCCTACATTAACAGTTTCAACTGAATGAARACATAAATACAAAAGCAAAGGTTTTATAAACACGTGTCTTGAATTATTATTGTTAYATCCCCAATATTCTTTGGTTGAATAGGGGTGAAAGCAGATTTTCAGTAACACGGGGATCATATTTTTACTATAAAGGGTAAATAAAGTGACTTAACATCAYTGCAAACATTTCTGTGATGCATATTGTATTTAAATGATTTTCAAATGTATATTTTCCATATTTCCATGATTTTTATTCTTATACCTACAGATGGTTTGGCACAATTCTTATAAAATTGGATGTGGTTTCGCTTTCTGCAGCAACACTACCTACAGTTACTTCTATGTCTGCCAGTAYTGCCCCGCGTACGTATTGATTTGATTTTGGTACTTGCTACATTATCAAAATTAGTCAGGAATTAGAGACATTTGTATCAGGGCACATCACCAGTAGCTGAGAAACGGGTCTGAAGACTGCTTTAGGAATATGAAAGGACAGAAACACACTCATGAAAAGAGTTATCAAACAAGAAAAAATCTATAAAAGGGACACTGACTTTCAAATTAAATCCCTCTTGCCTAAAAATCCCAATTTTCCTAATAGTTAATTAGAAATAAATATTTTGCATATTCTACTTGAAATTTTGGTTCAGAAAGGCAAACCAATATGTACAGTACRGTGAAGACTATAATTAATACCAAAAATCTTTAACAGGCATGTTAAGGTAAAGTGATRATTTCAAAGAGTGCCTAAAATTAATTTCCACATTCACTATATCTTATTGTAGGTTGAACTTGACTGACCATCAGTAGCTCGCCCAGCCTCTCTGACTCTTCTCCTCAACAGGATGGAGTAATTAAAAAATATGACAAAAAGTTAATGGGTCAGGATGAGGTCAGGGGAGTTGACTCACCCTTTATCATCATGGAAAGAAAAGACTCAGGAAAATTAATTTATTGCTAATCAAATCAGACTAGGACAATAAGAAGTAAAACCAAACCTAAAGCACCTTCTACCAGCCCTCACCTTCGCCCCAAGCTCAGCTTGACTCCTGGTTTTCTCTGCCTCCTCCCCCTCAGCAGCACAATGGGGTTGGACTGGGGGCTCTGCTCAGTTCATCTCGCGCCATTTCTGCCACTCCTTCCTCCCCTTGCTCTTCCCCCACTCCATTGTGGGTCCTCCTCACTGGAGAGAGTCTTCCATGAACTTCAGTGTGGGTCCTTCCCACAGGCTGCAGYTCCTCCTRAACTGCTCCAGCATGGATTCCTTCCATGCTGGCATTCCCTCAGGATTGGACTGCTGCAATGTGCGTCCCCCACAGGGTCACAAATCCAGTCAGGAGCCTGATCCAGTGAGGGCTTCCCACGGGATCACAGCCATCTTCAGGCATCCTCCCGCTCCACAGGTTGCAGGTGGATCTTTGCATCCCCATGGACATCCATGGGCTGCAGGAACACAGCTCCTGGTGCCTCTCCATGGGCTGCACCAGGGAACCTCAGCTCAAGCGCCTGGGGCACCTCCTGCCTCTCCTTCTGCACTGACCTGGGTGTCTGCAGAGTGATTTCTCTCACATATTCTCACTCCTTTCTTCTGGTTGCTGTTGCATGCAGAATTTACCCTCCCTTGAATGTGTTATCACAGAGCCACAATCTCCATCACAGGGGTCCAACTTGGAGTGGCCAACACTGGCCCTGYCTGGAACAGAGACAGCCTCTGGTGTCTCCTCACAARAGCCACCTCTGCAAATTCCTCCCCSTCTCTGCCCACTGCCAAAGCATTTCAAAATAAACCCAGTACACATGTAAAAATTGACATATAACCAAGGGCCCAGCATAAATGTAACAGTAAGTTACATAAGTAACTGAGTATAAATCTAAGCATCTTTATAATTTAGTTTTCCTCTCAGATATGGTGTAGTGACCTCATAGCTGATGTTGGTATCGTTGATGTTYCAGGGGAAACCTAATAGGTTCAATGAAGACACCCTACAAGGAAGGAGAGCCCTGTGGGGATTGCCCCAATGCTTGTGAGGATGGACTATGCAGTAAGTTCCGAGCATTTTAACTGGGACATGGATAAAGTTGATGCTTTAAAAAACCTAAATGACAATTATTTGATGCAAACTGTTTTTTAAAAAAATTATTTGCTGAAATACTAGGCCAAAAGCACTATCAGAGAATCACATTTCACCATGCTGTCTGCTTTACCTAGGTGAGATTACACTTTTTCATGCCCAGGAGAGACAAATCTCATCCTTGAACCTAAGAAATTCTAGGGAAGGAGGGGACTTCTTTAYCTTTTTTTTTTTCTTCTTCATCCTCTAAACAATAGTGGCAGGTTAAATGGAAGTAGCAACACACTTGATAAGAGCAAGTGGCAAACCTTAGTTTTTAGAATTCTGATAGGWAATAAAAACATATGGGCTGAGTCTCACAATGCAAGATTTAATTAATATCTTCTGTTATTGAATTWAAAAAATTCTCATCACAGGCTGTAGCATAAAGAAAGAAAGCTTTAAAACACCTTTATGGATAAGTAAGAAATCTCCTTGAGAAAGCCACTTATTTTCTGTGTGTGGTCAAATTAGTGGTTGGGATGCTGCTGGGGAGTAAATGGCAACAGAGAAAAAAACATTAGGGACAAAATAATGTTGATGAAAAATTATTCTGAAAGGACATGGTGCTGATTTTCACTTCCCACTCATGACTAATTTCATGTTTCAAACCGTTTTCAGCCAAGCCTTGAAAGTTTGAAGAGACTTTTGTCCAACATTCCTGGCAAAGTGTCCAGGATGTGCCCAGAGCTTGGTCAAGTCCACTGCTCTGCTCCTGCCAATGCAAAACTGGAATAAAAGAACAGGCTCAACTTTTCCCTCCCTGGCTATCCATCTCCTTAATGAATTCTTCCACAAACACTGATTCCACCCTGCCTCTCCAACATTTGCAGAAGGACTGACTTCAGTACAGTGACTCACACAAAAAAAAATCTGTAGGTGATATACATATTCTATTTACATAATGGTCCAGAACATGGTAGAAATCTTCATTTTAATTTGTTGTTTGTTTGCCAGATATATTTAATTAGTAGCTTTTATCATCTTTCTTTTCCCAAAATGTTTTCTAATAAACATTTTTAAAGGTCTGTCATTCCATATGTTTATTATGTTCTTGGAATAGATGGATAATGCTTGGTCATGTAACTACTTTTAACTTGATTGAAAATTTAAACTATTGTACTGTTAACAGGACCAGAAGATAAACAGGATTGCTTGAAATATGTAATTCTTAAAAGAAATTAGGAGAGCAGAGCAGTTTCCTGTAGATCTATTCTGGTTTAGAATCTGTTGCTGACATATGTTCTACTGTAAAATGCTCAGTTGTGAAAAAACACAAAAAATACTCCCCAAAAACCACACCAAATGTAGTTAATTTAAAGTAAGAATCCTGTTTATAGTGTAAGATTGCATTTAAACACAGGTAACCAAACCTGCCTTGCAAAGAAAAAGGACTGTCTGAGAAAAGGGCTTAATTCACAATGACAGATAGTCRAAAGGGGGAAGGTCCCTGCATTTGGAAACTTTATTTTTTATAACAAGTAGAGATGTTTCAATTTTTTAAATATGTTCTTTTGCTGTATCAGTCATTAAATTACTCATTCCTCACTGACCAGATCATCATAATTTTCATTCTTATTACCATAAAATAAAATTCTCTAAACTTCACCAAAGTTGTGACTTTATTAGCATTAGGTGTTGAAGGKAGCCTAAATATTTAGCAGCATGAGCAGAATCAGGTTATGTGAGAAGATTTCCTAAGCAAAAAGAGAAGTCAGGCAAGCAACCCTCCATAAGACTCCCTTTAAGAGAGAAATAAAAATTAGCATAAATAACTTGCAATCCCCACTCGGTGACCTTTGGGATACAGGAGTTTTTCTGTGCAATTAACAATGGGGTTAAATATCATTTCAGTCTCACCTTACAAAGGTTGAACATTCCAGTCCCCTTTTAGTAAGGAAGCTGCTGTCATAATTAGGATTGCAAGTCCCAGAGCCCTTGGCACAGAATAATTTCATCACACATTTGACTCCTTCATTCCAGTGGCATTTCTTCTAGTGTGAAAGACAAGTATTAAGTTAAAAGTTCAATTTCACAACTCAAAGTGCTTATTATTTGGGTTGGGATTTTTCCTCATTCATCTTCACCACTTTTCCCCTCCATGGCACACTGCCCTCTCAGCTGGAGACAACTCTAAAAGCAAATTAAGCAATGCCAGGGGAGAGGTGTGAGTGCTGGAACATGACTTACTATGCTCTGAAATAATTAGCACAGGTCCAAGTAAGAATGATTGTGTTAATCATGCYTAAGTTAATCTAGTGTTGTTATCAATAAGGAAGTGGGCAAAACCATTACCCTCACTCACAAAAGACTCCTTTACCATGAATAATGGGTCAAGAAATCAGAATCATTAAGGCTGGAAAAGATTTCTAAGAGCATCAACTCCAAACATTTACCTATCACTGCCAAGTCTATCACTAAGCCATGTCCCTAAGAACCAGAACTGCTTATTTCTTGAGCACTTCCAGGGGTGGTGACTCCAACACTTCCCAGAGCAGCCTGTCCCAATGCTTGACAACCTCTTCTGTGGAGAAATATTTTGCCAATGTCCARTCTAAACCTCCCTTGGCACAGCTTGAAGCCATTTCCTCTTATCCTATTGTTTGTTACCTGGGAGCAGAGACCGACCACCACATGGCTACAAACTCTTTACAGGGAGTTGTGGAGAGACAGAAAATCCCCCCCTGAGCCTCCTTTTCTCCAGGCTGAGCCCCTTTTCCAGTTCACTCAGCTGCTCCTCCTCAGACCTGTGCTCCAGAGCCTTCCCCAGCTCTGTTCCCTTCCCTGGGCACGCTCCAGCCCCTCAATGTCCTTCCTGTAGTGATTTCTGCAACTCAAACCACAAGAATTCATTTCTCAGTCACTCATAAGAGGAAAAATGTGTGTAATAAGGYAAAAAATCAATCATCATACATCTGACCCAGGGCATGAAGGCTCATAAGCCTAATTTAGATCTCCAGGAAGATAATGGAACAAATTTCTTCCCTGTCATTTTGTAACCGGTAGAGTATAAAATATCCGCATGGATCCTTCATGAACTGATTTTGCCAAAACAAACTCTCTTCAGTGAGTCCCCCRGCTGAGAGGATGTTGTGATGGCTTAAGTGACAAACTCAGGAGGTGTGGCTCAGATGGAGGTACTGAAGCACAGCACATCCATGCAGCTGAACACACTTCCATGGATGCTCCTGAGCTGKGGGAGGAGACAGACACCTCTGGCACCTCAGGGTCTTGGTGGATGCCAGGATGTCCGTGACCCAGGAGCGTGCCCTGTGAGCAAGGAGACCCAACGAGGCTCACCTGGGGAGCTGTGTCCAGTTCTGGGCTCCTCAGRACAASAGASACATGGAGCTCCTGGAGTGGGTCCAGTGCTGRGTGGCAAAGATGATGGAGGGACTGGAGCMTCTCCCTGAGGAGGAAAGGCTGAGGGAGCTGGGGCTGTTCAGCCTGGAGAGGAGCCCCAGCTGAGAGGGGCCCTCATCCCTGGGTGTCCCTGTGTGCAGGGAGGGCTCAGAGCAGGGCCCAGGCTCTGCTCCAGGGCCCAGCAATGGCACCAGAGGAACGGGCAGGGACTGATCCCAGCSAGTTCCACCTGGACAGGAGGCAGAACTTCTTTCCTGTGCAGTGACCAAGCACTGAACAGATTGTCCAGAGAGGGGATGGAGTCTCCCTCACTGGAGATATTCCAGAAATGTCTGGAAACACAATCTTGTGCCCTGTGCTCTAAAACCACGGCTTTATGTGAGGCCCAGCTGTTGATGTTTCTAGGGCATGAGAAATATTTAGTGACTGACTCTGACACCAAAGGAKCATGTTGCAATCAGTGCTGGTAAAAGACTTAAAAGTCATTTTAACATACGCTTCCTAACATATTGGAAGGCAATTTTCCTTGTCCCTGACAGCTCCTGTCACCACTGAGATCCCCACAGCAGAGCAGCTTTCCTCCTAGCACATCCTGTTCCTGCTTCCTTCCACCTTTTGAGGAGAAACCTTTGATAACCCTGCCTACCTTYAGCAAGGATCCAGAGCAAACAAGGACATGCCATGGGGAGGTTTGTGGAAAGGGRTTATTCTCCATTCCTCCTTCTCACCTACTCCTGAGGGAGCCCCTTGCAGAGAGCTCGCTGCTCTGGGACAGGGCCTGAATTATAATGATGTTCATTGTGGAAAAGTACACAAGATGATAGGATAGGATAGGATAGGATAGGATAGGATAGGATAGGATAGGATAGGATAGGATAGGATAGGATAGGATAGGATAGGATAAATTCAGTTAGAGGAAACCTACCTACTGCAACTTCATGACCAAAGATTAGTTTGGAATAAGTTCTTCTCTGAGTGCAAGAACCATCTCACTTGTGCAGTGGTTTAAGAGGAGCGTGGTGATGYGGACAGCTCAGCCAAGGCAGTGTCCTGTCTCTTGTTATTACAAAGAGAATGTCCGTTAATGGCAGCTGGAAAAATCTTGTGGCAGGCAGAATTGAATTTCTCCTTCCTCTAGATTTGATGTCCTTTACAATGAGCTTAAAAAATGGAACTGTTGCACTTGCAATATTAATCATCTGAGCAGAAAGGTGCTGCCTTTTCTACTTGTATGGAGATAATCCTTATTGATTTTCTCTGCAACATTTAGCCACAGATAAGCTTTTTAGACAAATGTTACACAATGAAGAAATGAACATTGTACTAGCTCTAACTGTGCTATTTTCAGATGGATCTCCTGACTTTATGTCACTGTCCATCTGCTCTGCTGTATCAGATTGCTGAACAGGTAAGAAAGATAAAATTCAAAKAAAACAGAAATAATCTATAGATAGTTTTATATGTTTGTAGCTTATCATATTATCATTTTGTAGGTGGAAAAGAAAACCTCAGGTTTCTCAGGAGATGCATATTAAGATCATAGAGGGGCCTGAGAAATTCTGTGCCCCAGCTGATAMAAGAAATGCTCCAGAGCCTGATGGTTTGCACCCTGAAATCTATCTGTGGCACCCACAATCCTCTGTTTGGCACCCAGGCTGCCCACACAGTGATTTACAAGAGAGGAAAGTGTTTCCAAATTAGATGCTAATTGCAACAAATGACTGAGCAAGAAGYGACCTATTTCAATTTAATATGAAGCAAAGTTTTAATCCTCCTCCTCCCTCCATGCTGGGGTATACACAAGGGTTAAAGATTTCCCTCGGCATGGCAGAGTGCTATCAGAGGCAGTTAGGACCACACATTTGGATTTAAGCAGCTGTATTTCTCCCTGAGCTGTCTGTAGGGATCCTTTAATCTCAGCCTCAGCCTGTCCACAAACYAGCACTCACTGCAATATGTTAATAAAAAACCTCTTACTTTCTCAGTTTAAAGTGTCAGGCACTGCCTGTTTATTGCTCTGCCTATAACACATTTGCCCATAGWTTGCTGGGATTATCATTTAGTATCAAAAAATTGCTCTCAATTTTCCCATAAGTTTTGCTGTTAATGCTCACCATAGAAGTGAAATTACCTGAGGTGGGTTGCACAGGTTGGAAGAGGATCATTCCCAGTGCCACCACGACATTTCCTCCTTWCTGAACTGATCTCACTTCCTAACCTGGCAGAAAATGACCCACAGCCTGGCWGGTACTGAGACAGCCAGCCACAGAAAGAAATAATTCAGGACAATTCAGGACAAGAGGAAATGTTGTCAAGTTGTGCTAGGGTAGGTTTAGATTAGATATTGGGAAAAATGTATTGACTGAACGAGTGGTCAGGCATTGGAACAGACTGCTCAGGGAAATGATGAAATCACAAAATATGTGAAGATGTGGTGCTAGGGCCATGGTTTRGTGGTGAGCATAGAGCTCTCAGGATCAGGTGCAGCCTCCAGGATGAGGGACAGATCTTGAGTCTTTGGTCACACMAGACTCACACCATTGCCACCAATACTAAGAAGGTGCCACCTTTCCTTACTCCACCCTTTTCTCCCTCCTCACCAAATCCATATCTGGTTGTGATAAGTAACCAAGGCAGTTATCTATCTTCAAGAAAACTGTCCTTGTGCCTGATTAACTCTTGCTGACATAAACCAGGACATTAACCCAGCAGAAAAATATTCCTCTGGTCAGTTTTCTCWTAGAGGGGGTAACTGCTCTCCTCTCATCACAGCATCAAAGCTAAAAGCAGGACCTTAGGCAACTGGTTGTGCTTGACTTCCCTGTACCATGTAGCTGCTGGAATTAAACACCCACATTCACACAAAGACACAACACTTCCTGAGGTACAGGGAGCAGCTAAACAAGATTGTGTTTCTGGTTTAAACGTGCCTTACGATCTGCAGCTGCAATGCTCAAACAAAATAGAAAACAGGTCAAAAAAGCACTCGTTAGATGAAACCCCTCTACAGAGCTACTGCTAAGATTTTAGTGCCAGGGGAATACATTGCAGGGTCTGTCATGTGTTTGTCTCCCAATTTATCAGAGGAGGGTGTCAAAGGAAACAATAAGTAAAAGATAAGCTAGTTTGAGACTGACAAGACCATGTTGTCTAGGTTGCCTGAACAGCGACACAGCAAAGTGTTCACCAGCATCGTTAGCAAAATCAGGGACGGGAATTGCACGTCTGATGGCACTTGTGAGGAGCAGCCACCATCTAATGAGTGCCACGGGTCTCTGCTTAGTGCTGTGTACTGCTGGCTACATCTGTGAAACAAGGTGGAGATAAAAGATAAGGAATAATAAAGTGGGATGTCATTAATCGGCTTCTACAGAAGGAACGTAGCAGTAGATAGCATTTAATAATGCATCGCCCCAAGCAGCTCGGTGTCTGAGCCTGATCTCATCCTCTGCATAAAGCATCTCCCCTGAGCCCCTGCTGGCTTTGTTCACTTCAGRAACTGCAGCATCAGACCTGCTTCGCTGGCAGTGGGTGGGAGCAAGAGGCTCATCCTGCCAGGAGGAGATACACAGTGCAGAGGATGCCTTTCTGCTCAATTTAAGGAAATAGCAGCAAATGACAAGGCCATTTAGGATAAACCATAAATGCCAGCTAGCCCACCCATTACCAGTTAACAAGAATGAAACAAGATTGTGCAGGTTGAGCACTGGAGGCTCTGCACAGCCAAGAYGGACCACACAGCTGCTGGGTTCAACCAAAGCAAATGAGTTTGCCCATGTGTCACTGTGATATTTTATGAAAAATCCCTTTGCCAGGATTTCTTCTCCTGGGAAGCTGGGAAGCTTCGGCTTCTCCCTGTTTTGCTGCTTTGGAATGTGATTTGGAGAACTGTTTATCCAGCATGTGAATTGTTTTAACTTAATGACCAATCACAGTCCAGCTGTGTCGGGACTCTGGTCAGTCACAGGTTTTTATTATTCATTCTTGTTTGGCCCTCTGATTTAGCCTTTCTCTTTCTTTAGTATAGTTTTAGTATATAATTTCTTTTAATGTAATATAATATAATAAAATAATAAATCAGCCTTCTGAGAACTTGGAGTCAAATTCTCATCTCTCACCTCGTCCTGGGGACCTCACAACACCACACCCATGAAAACCTCAGGAATATGAAAATGAATGAGTGTGTCCACTCATTTCTGGGGAAGCAGCAGGCACGTTTCAAAGACAAAACAGCAAGTGCAGCATGCCTGAATATTCCACATATATGGAATACATATGGTGTGTGCAGCATGCCTGAATATTCCACATATATGGAATACATATGGTGTGTGCAGCATGCCTGAATATTCCACATATATAGAATACATATGGTGTGTGCACTGTTGTCCCTCCTCATGACCAGGAAACATGTCAAGAACTGCAGTGCACACTCGAAACAGCCCCGAGATCCAGGCAGGAATGGGAGCTGTGTGTACACAGGTCTGCACGTGTGTATGAGGGAGTTGTGAGTAGGTGAGATCTGAAGAAGTGGAGAGGTGTGATTTTGCATTGTTTCTCACAGAGGAAACACAGCCCATTCTAATTATTCCTACATACCCTGTGGAGACACCATCAAACAGGTTCCAAAGGGAAAGCACTGATGAGAAGGTGAATCATGTGTCCATTGCAGTCTAACACCTTCCCTGTGTATTTCAGAGGATACCTACACACTGTGGGTACATCACTGATGGCATTCTACAGCAGGACAAGTAAAATGTTTCTCTGTGGCATGACCTGAATTGATTCTTAATTTCAGGCCTTTTTAAATAGATTTTCCTCTGGAACCTTTCCATCCATTCTTTTTTTCATGTCTGTCTGTAGTGACAGGTTACACAGAGTCAGAACACAGGTCTGAGCACTGAAAAGGTTTTCTGTGCCTTTATAATCTTAGCCCTTGACACAATTTTGGCTTAGACCAAATAGCAATACCTTCCAGAAAGGCCTTGGTATGTTTGACAGGTTAATCATGCCATGGGCCCTTTAGCATCTTGGAAAACATGGTTTGAGAAGCAGAGTTCAGCTCTACTGACCAGAGCCAAACCAATGGCTTTTTAAGACCCAAAAATTTATCATAGAAAAATTGCACCATCCATATTAATACATCTCCCCCAAACAATTGTTTTCCTCAACCTTACCTGGAAAGAGATATAGAATAATGATTGACTTGACTCATATAATGCTTTTTTAAAAAAATCCTTGATGATGTCAAGGCAGTAATTTACCTTATCTGCTCATCCAGCCTGCCTCAGGCATCTGCTCTTAGAATAAAAGGTGAGATACAGACCTGAAGTACCTCCATTACCTATAAAAGCAGCATAAGGAGAAAGGCTTTGAAGTAGAGCTCTGGTGAGAAAAATACCACCATGGCAGTCTGGATCATGCTCTGGCAGGGACAGTTTTTCCTCATCATCTGCAGGTTCAAGAGACCTGTAGCTACAGTGAGGCTGATTTTGATGACAACAGACCTGCTGGGGTGGAGCTGGAAGGGGAGGGTTCAAGTTTTCCGGATCAAAAGCCAGGAAGTGAATGGTGGAGATGCAGTCAGGCACTGAGACATTTTCTGCAGTGGGGCAAAAGAAGTTTAAGTATTTAAGATAAGTAGTCACGAAACACTGCAGATAATTGAAGTGACTGGTCCCATTAGATGAACTGGTTTGCCCACATTCAAATCCCGAAGGCACAGAGATCATTTGCTACACCACACATTCACAAGAGAGCCATATTCTTGATCTCTGATTACATTAGGAACGATGGATTTGGCCAGAGAAGACAGTGGCTGATGAATTTGCTGGAGCACAGGGGAGAGGAGTCACCTTTATACAGCCATAGAATGCAGAGCTATAATCAACTGGAGGGGAAAAAATATCTGTGGCAGACAAGAACCATGCCAAAGGCATCCATAGGAAAAATACAAGTGAGAAAGAGGAACTGGAAAAAATGGCACATGCTTGCACCTGAATTTGCTCAACTGGCTTTGCCCTGAGTTGCCTCATCTGGGTGCAGTTTAACAAAGATGTTTCCTTGGAGCACAGCTGAGTGTGACAGCCTGATTTCAGGCTGCTCCTCCTCTCTGACTTAAGAAGGGAAAAGTATTTACCTGGTCAGTTTATGAGTAGCTGTGAGAATCTGTCACTTTTCACATGGTGCTAGAACCTCTAAATTGCTCAATGCATCATAATCCCAATCTCTGTTTACCCTGTTCATCTATATTTTGGTCAAATTACCAGAAAATCTTATTTCCTCCTTAAACTTCCTTTTCCAACTATTTCAGTAATTAAAGAATGAACTTGATTAAATACATCTTTAGGAAGTAATTCAGACTTGAGAGAGCCTATTCAGAAATTTGGTTCACTCTTTTATGCATAAATAAAACAAACTAATAATTTTGTGAAACATTTTATTCAGAGCCTTGGCTTTTTTTGTTATTATCTCCACAAAATCATGCTGTCTCTTCTTTCATCAGAAAGAAAGAGATTTTTTTTCCTGTCTTTCTCTTTCATCAATAAACAAAGTGCCTGGATTTTCTTCATGTGAGTATATTACCTTAATTACTAAAAATCGTTCTAAGTTTAAAAAGCTAAAAAATAGTTTAAAAAACTCTTTCATATATTATAGGGATATATATATACACACACATACATAGGGATGTACATAATATTTATCTCTGACAGGGACAGAGTCCAGCTAAACCAACAGATTCTTCAGTTTTTACAGATTTGGCTGCAGATAGTTTTTTACATTGCATTTTGATGTAAACTCCTGAGTACCAAAACTACACAATCAACCCAAACTGCATCAACTGTGGAAGTGATTTAATTTTTATAACATYTTTTGAGTGAAGACAAAACCACAGGACTGTGTATGGGATGGAATATTCCATGGAAAATACTGAAATCTGGTACCAGATCTGGTGACACAAGTGGCCTTGATGCTCCTCAGGAGGAAGACACAGATCCCTTAATTAAACTGGGCCATATCAAACACTGTGTGTATGAGCTGGTTATTTATTTTGTGTGCATCAGCCTGGCACAGAGGGGGCTCTGAAGCCTGGCTGTGCCCCATCAGGTGGCAGTGGAGGGTCCCAGGCGATGGGCAGTGCTGCCAGATGTGCAACAAGGTCATTCTGTTCCTGCATTTTTCCCGTTGGCCTGTCACAGCTGGAATTGTACTGCACACACCGAAYTGCTCAGTCCTGTTCCCAAACTTGYCTTCATTGAAAATATAGGAGTGCCCTCTGGTGGAAAAGTGAGCAGTTGAACCTCTGGTGTCACTAAAAATAAGCATTTTTCCTCAAATGAAAATATCAATTTCTTGCGGGTACACCAAAAGGTTTTAGTTACATCACCTAATTTCAAGGCCAGATTCATAATTTTGTGCTTTGTCATTCTGCAAGGAAGTCCTCAGAGCCCTGAGGCTCCAGGTGTTCCAACCAGGAGCAGTGGTTTGGTGAAAATATCAGAAGAATGGTTTGGGTTGGAAGGGGCCAGAAAAATCACCTGGTTCCACCCCCTGCCATGGGCAGGGACACCTTGCACTGTTCCAGGCTCCTCCAAGCCCTGTCCAACCTGGCCTTGGGCTCTGCCAGGGATGGGGCAGCCACAGCTTCTCTGGGCACTCTGTGCCAGCTTTGAGTTTTCCTCCAAGAATGAGTTTAATTCCATTGCTCTGCAATCTGGAGCTCCCTCCAGATGTGTGCTGGGGCTTGTCTGCCTCTGTGCCTGATTCCCAGGGCCCAACCACTCACACTTGACTCCTACTACAGGAAAGGAACAGATGGAAAAGTGGCATTCACATGCTCTGGAAAAATCCCTTCGCCCAGGATTTTTCTCCGGGGAAGCTGAGAAGCCTCAGAGAAAAAGGAAAACAATAATTATCTGATTTGCTTCTCCTGTGTTTTGCTCCTTTGGAATGTGTTTGGAGATTGTTTACCCACAGGAGATTTTTTCATTGGTTTCTGCTGTGAGTTGTTTTGACTCAATGGCCAGTTGGGGCCAAGCTGTCAAGGCTCTGGAAAGAGTCACAAGTTTTCATTATTATCTTTTTAGCCTTCTGTAAATATCCTTTCTGTATTCTTTAGTATAGTTTAGTATAGCATTCTTTAATATAATATCATAATAATAAATTAGCATTCTGAGAGCATGGAGTCAGATTCAATCCTTCCTTCATCTGGGGGGAAGCCCAAATACAATAGGAATGTTTGCAGAGGGTCAGCAAAGTAAAAACAGAGAAATTAAGTACTGTTGAGATTTGTATATTAGTAGCTCAATTATTTTAAAAGGAAAACATTGACATTTAAATGTAAAAAGGAAAAAACTATTTTCAAAAGCCATGGAATTGGATTAGGAGCTAATTTGGAATCCCCAGGTTTTTGCGTGTGCTATCAGAGCCATCTGTGTCCATAGAAATGGTGGAAATTGGTATCACAGCAGAGCTGCAAGAGAAGAGAAGAGAAGAGAAGAGAAGAGAAGAGAAGAGAAGAGAAGAGAAGAGAAGAGAAGAGAAGAGAAGAGAAGAGAAGAGAAGAGAAGAGAA
>JACDOX010000105.1:1297966-1374543 GCA_014549065.1 Cardinalis cardinalis
AAGAGAAGAGAAGAGAAGAGAAGAGAAGAGAAGAGAAGAGAAGAGAAGAGAAGAGAAGAGAAGAGAAAGTAATTTGCTAAAAAACTCAGGCTCTCAGATGATGACGTTCTTTCAAGGTAAATATACATTAACTTGATTATTTTATAACCTGAACAGAGCTTTTGATTTGTTGCTTGGCACTAAAAGTATCCCTGGAGCTGATGAAAAAATGTCCTGCTTTTGCAATATGGAATATTAAAGAAAAATTACTTTGGCAAATGGCAAGTTTCCTGGTAAACACTCTCTGRCTCTGCGGGAGTGGTACTTCACTGACCCAAAGTGTTTGCTTTTCACAGAGCAAAGRACAAGCAAGAAAAAAGTCTGTGAGACTGAAATCTGCAAGTCTGTCATATGAGAATGCCACAATGCAAAAACTTTKCAATATTTACCTTCCAAAGCCACACAGACATGGAGATAATCCAGTCAGTGAARTTTAAACCCTTTTTTATACACAGGGAAATGCAATAAACATCCATGTAAATGGTTTTCACTGCAATAGAACAGTGGGATGACAGAGGGGGAGTCAAGGCTGATGGAATTCTCCACCAATACTCAGAGTCATTGAATAAATCTTTGAACCGTGATCGAGGTCCAAGGCAAGGCTGGATGAGGCTCTAAGCAGCCTGTTCTAGTGGGGGTCATCCCTGCCTATTGGGATTACATGGTCTTTAAGATCCCTTGYAATTCTGTGATTCTGTGRTTTTAAYATCCACCTTCATGAAGACAATCATCACACAAAAGCCATTTAGAGAACTGGGACAATGGATATGGAACTTCTGCCCAAAAAGGGAATCAAGGGAGCATTTGAATTACTGACCTCACCTGATCCAGGGAAAAACTGTGAATCAAATTATTGAAAAAGCRATGCATAAATCCATGGGAGCTGTGCTGATGCTAATATTTCAAACTTCCATCAAGCAAGCCTGTGAGATGAGAAGGCTTCATGGCAGCAAAGTCCTTAAAAGGGAACTTTTACWTCTCTCTTTACATAGCCAAAGCAGAAATGTGAAACTGTTACTCTGCTGCTCTAGTATGCAAACTGCTGCCAACTTCTTGTGTTCAGCTGAAAGAATAAAGGCTAAAATAGAGTAATTACATCAAATGGCTGGCTRTGGTAAAGGAAATACAATAAATATGGCATGGAAAATGGCAGAGARGTTTGGGTTGCAGTGACTCACACTTACTGTGTCAGTAATGCCATTTATGGACAAGATTGCCACAGGAACACTCAGAAATATCACGGTTTGGATAGACTGGAAGAAAAATTAGGCTCAGAGGGGGATATGGAATTATCCCTTATATGGAATTATTTGGAAAGGAGGTAATGGGGTGAGAAGGAAGAGAGGAGATGGGGCGTAACTCAGAAAATGGGAGAATGAAGAATAGAATCAAAGAACATTAGGAAGTGAATCATCTAGCAAGAAGAAAGGGGACATTCACAGACATCAATGATGCCAACCTGTGGACAGCTGAGGGCCACCCACTGTGAAATCCAATGTCCTTTTCATGAGGTCAGTGTCTGGGTGAGTGGAATAGAACTGGGTCACAGTATTTATAGAATTGTAATTTGAAAGTGGATCTAGATCTCAATTTACATTTCAGAGATATAATTAATAGCTTCATGGTTGCACATAAATGCTTGCATAGCAGTGRATTAATATACACAGAATCACAGAATTGCTGAATCACAGAATGGTTTGGAAAGGACCTAAAAGATCAYCTCATTCCACCCCCTGCCATGGGCAGGGACACCTTCCACAATCCCAGGTTGCTCCAGCCCTGTCCAACCTGGCCTTGGACACTTTCAGTGATGGGTCAGACACATTTCCCCYGGGTAACCTGTGCCAGGGCCCCACCACCCTCTGAGTAAAGAATTTCTTCCAAACATCTAAACTAAGCCTGCCCTCAGTCAGTTTGAATTCATCACCCCTTGTCCTGTCACTCCCTGCCCTTGTCAAAAGTCCCTCTCCAGCTCTCTTGGCTCCCCTTTAGGTGCTGAAAGGTCTAAGGTCTCCCTGGAGCCTTCTGTTCTCCTGAGTGAACAAGCCCAATTCTCTCAGCTTTTGATATTCCTCAAAGCCTTTAGTTCAGTTGTGAGTCTGCCACTTCCTGACATTCCCTAGGGTATCCTGCCAGGGCTCCAGATAAAATCTGGAAAGGCACAAGTCTTCCCTATGCCCCTGCAACATCCTTAGCACTGCAAAGGTGTCTTGGTTTATATGAGGTGGTGCCAAGTGTCTCTTTATGGGCTGCTACTTTGAGATTTAGGTCTTCCCTAACCTAGAAGATCTCTCCCCTTCTGGTGGGAGAACTTACTTAGATGTAAGTAGAAAATGTAGTAGAAAGCTAATAGTTTCAGGTACCCTCTTTTAGTTAGACACCTGTATAATTCAACTCTGTTTTATGACTTACCTCAAAAGAGTTTTTCCACTGATTCATAAAGAACAGCATTGTATTTGTTTTTCTGACTTGAGCATAGAAAAGTACCAACAAAAGCATGCATACTGAGATACCATTGATACTTGTGTGCACAACTGGATACTTTCCAAAAGCAGAAAGATGTRAAAGTTGTGTATCAGTTTCAATCAGGAAATAGTTTTTCCTTAGCAATCATTTTTCTGCTAGTCATTACAGAACAGTGTGTTGTAGGACTGTGTGTACATTTTTTATCACATCACATCTCTCTAAAGGGAAAAATATTGCAGGATGCAGAAACCAGGACTCTGTGTCTGCCTTTGMAATACTTTTTTTCAGGGCCTTTCCCAGCAAATTAATGCCCCTTCTTCCTTTCTTCCCTATCATCAGCTCTGCGGCTCCTGGAAGTCAGGCTGTGGAAAGGCTCAGCCTCACCAAAGTGTGGGGAAAACCCCCTCAGTCAAGATATGCTTTGAATGGATATTTAAAATACCCTCYGGTTATGTAGCTTCTATTCATCTTCTATCAAGTAATTTCCAGCTTCAGACTGTAAAAAAAGGTGARAAGTCACTCCACAAAGAAGCTTGGCTGTGGCCAAATGCAGATTGTTCAGGAATTATTACGAGTCAAAATGCATTTAATCAGCAATATAATTTCCAAATGATTCTTCAAGCTAGGATTTTAAGTGGAGTTTCTATAAATACTTCTTTTCACAGCTCCAAATATTTCTTATTTACTTACTGCAACCAGTCCAATAGAATGCTCTGTGTGAGACTCACTGACTTGGAAATCAGGTTTCCCTGTTTTCCAACACATTTTAACATTACTTGTTGCAACAGGTTCAAAGTATTTTTTACCAACAGGACACCATTACAAGAAGATCAACCTTCTTYCTGCACCCTCTACAACAACTCTGGTTTACTTTTATGCCAGATGCATGAAAAGACTAAAATGCTTATATATAAGAATTTCAGAAATATGAGCATTTTAAGGAATTAATTTCACACCCACACTATTTAAAAGATTTCACAGGAAAAGGCCCCACACTATCACTACTGCTAAATTACAGAAAATCTTTTTCCAGCAAATACATGCAGCAAACAAAGGGGTGYTCATGAAAAACTTCAATTTGTGTAACCTGTATTTCTCAGACAAGTATGTCTGAAGTTATTAACCATGTAAATTGAACATAAAACCTGTTTTATCCATGAGTAATACACAAATGCCTCCAGGTGATCATTACATTTGAGATATCTGTGATAGTTTGAGTCTGCATTGCTTTGTGTCTTTCACTATTAAGTTAGAGAGGAAGGGGTGTATTCTCACTTCCTTTAAATAACAATAAAAATTAATAAATCACCTATATCAAAAGTCAGTTTGAATTCTAAGAGAAGTCATTATGGTTTGTTTGCTCTGTTTCCTGTTGGCCAGATTTAGTTCAAATAAGRGATTTGTTCTAGAGAATCAGCTGGGCTTTGGTTTGGCTACACCTGACTCTCACAGAGAAAGATATATCTGAAAAAAAATTGTGTTGTCCTAATGGTTTCCACACAGAATTCTCTGTTCTTCTCTGTCCACTTTTTGTGTATCTTTCCACACTTACCACAGGCATTGGTTTATTTGGTTTAAGGGAGAAATATGATTGGAGGGATGAAGCTCATCTCTCTCACTGACCTGTATCTGATATTTTCTCTTATTCTAATCTAATATTTTAAATATATTAGATATGTTGCTTCCCAAAGGTGACTTCATAGATGTGTTTTATCTATTTGCAAGAAAAACCTGAGCTGAAAYGCAAGTGCTTTCACTGTTAGGTTGYCCCAGGAGATGGAATGAGTTTTACCCCAGATTTCTTTTCTGGAGTCAGAGTCTTTTGTCCTATAGCAGAGATTTAGAAAGTGACTTACTAGATCTAAAGTGAAGCTGAATTARCAATCCCCATATACTTAAAAAAGGACACTTACACATTTTTACAGCGCTCAGCTTTGCCACATTTCAGCAAAGATTGAAAAGAACACAGGCATGAATTGAACTTTGATATGAAAAGTGTATGATGGTTCTGATTGAATCATTTGCTAAYCCATTTTGGGCTTCATGAGAATGACTTTCACACACATACACAAAATCTCTCCTGCAATTTTGTATGTTAGACTTTAAAAGCTCTCTGGAATAATAGTACCATGAAAGAATGATATTCATCGCCTGAGGAAACCATCAAATCTCCTTGTTGCAAATCTTCTAGAAACATATTGAAAAACATCTCTAAGAAGCAGCCTATATTTTACAGATCACTTTCTGGGAGCACAAGAGAAGGACTAGGCCTCTAAAAGTTTCTGGACAACAATTTTTTTTTCATTATTCCATTATACTCTGCTTATGTACAGTTACTCTGACAGCAATTTTTTGATTGATTGACTCCRTTGCTTCTCTCTCTAATAATAATAATCCAGAGTGGAAGGTGAGTTGGGTTGTGTGGAAGAAATCAGTAATGTTYCTTTTTGCCAAACAAAGTTAGGTCTGCAAGCTGTTCTGACTGCCAAGAAAAAGATCTTTGCAAGGTTCTGAACCGTACAGAAATGCATGGATTTTAATCTAAAGTGCTACTTCTACTGTCATTGACTTCAGTGGAAATAAAGAATTGAAGAAAGTGGATTTTTGTCTTCATTGCTTGAGATAAATCAGATTCCTGCAGTTCAGGTTTACACAAGGCCTGGAGGAGAACTTCCACAGTCAAATCAYTCAAACTGATCTTTTTTTAAAGAACTTTTCATAGATTTATCTTTAAAAATATACATAAGTTTGCAGCACTCCATGGAATAAATTCTTAATTTATTTTTAATTGAATTACCCCACCYCTTCAGGTAATCCAGATGAGGAAGTGGGAATTGCTATGCTAAATTGCTCTTTGTACCGTGGTTCCGGATGTCAGTTTTATTAATCTTTTCTTTCTTCCCAATTATTTCACCCACAGACCATGAAATGTAGCATATCTGACAGTCATTCTTTAGAGAACAAATTGTTTTTCACTATTCAAACAGGTGGGGCACACTTTAAAGAAATACCTGTAGTAGCATAATTTCATTTTAACAGTACAAATAAAGCTCAGGGGACTGTAGTGAATGAATGAAAATTGTTGAGTAGGGTGGATGGCGTAAATGAATGGAAGTATCTCCCAGGACACTGGGAATCTGGAGCTGCTGGGCTGCATCCCCTCAATAGAAATGCAGTCAATAGCTATGGCAGGTGTCTCATGAGGCTTTCTGATGGTGATAACCCTGATCTCATCAAAATTGCCACAAGCACTTGAGATAAAAAAGTAACTGTGCCCTTATCTCAGAACATGGAAGGACATGGGAGACCTTATCAGAGGCAACTTCCCGTGAGTGCTGCCTGCTGTACAAAGCAAGAACAAAGGCAGCTTTGTTTTCCAACACAGGGGTTATAATGCAATATTAGAGTTCTGGCAACAGCAGGCAGCTGCAGGAATTCTGCAGAAATCAGGAAACAGTGAGGCAATATTGACTTGCAGCACGGGCAGCAACCCACACCCAGTGTAGTGAAAAGGGTGCTCAGTGTGCAACACACCRCAGCAAAGGCAAGGATGAGGAAGAGAATCAAGACAAGAATAAGGGATGTGCAGATGCTTTATGCCTTGTGATAGCCAACAGACTGCATGGGAGGAAGCAAGAAAGGTTGTGTTTGAGCAAAGAGGACCTGTCAAAGCTGCCTTTGTGATATTTTACCTAATAAGAGAGTGCAAACAAAGATTCTGCRAGAAGGAAGGATGAGCAGAGTGATGCCAGGTTGGATAGGGCTTGGAGCTACCTGGACTAGTGGAAGATGTCCCTGCTCATGGCAGGGGCTGGAACTTGGAGATCTTTAAGGTCTTTTCAACMCTGACCATTTTATGCTGCCCTAGAGCAGAGCACATGCCACACATCTCTCCAGACTGAAGATGYGAAACATCTGCAGCCATTCTGCAGTAACTTAATCTTGAGCAACATCTGGGGTGAGTTATGTGCACAATAACCACAGAATCACAGAATGGTYTGGGTTGGAAGGGACCTTAAAGATCACCTTGTGTTTGGGCAGGGACACCTTCCACTAGACAGATTACTCACAGCCCCATCCAACCTTGTCYTGAACATTTCCAGGAATGGGGCAGCCACATCTTCTCTGGGCAACCTCCTCCAGGGTCTCATCACACTCATAGTCCAGAATTTCTTCCTAATATCTATCCAAAACCTGTCCCCTTTCAGTTTAAAGTCATCCCCCTTTGTCCTATCACACATGCACTGGTAAAAGTGATGCTCAGTGCCACAGCCTCAGTGAGCTGGAATAAATGTTTTATTTTTGCTGAATAAAATTTTTATTCAGCAAATGGAAATTCAGGAACCACTTGGAAGAAAACATCACTGTTTTCCTCACAGTACAGGTTGTTCTGTGTACAGCTAAGATGATCGCTTATGTCTCTGCCTCAAAATATTTATCCCACTTTTTTGCCRGAAAGAGGAAAGACAACTGTAAAACAACCAGCTCAGAACTCCAGCTTTTATTTTGTGAACACATTAGCGCTGTAGCTAGATCAGACTCGAAGTTGAAGTTCTGCAAAAGGACAGGTCTTCTGTCTTCTCTTTTTCCTTACCCTGGAGACAAAGAAAAAAAAAATCCAGAACAATTCAGCTGGATTGGTTGATTTTCAGTCACCTGTTCCTTAAGAAAAGTTCTTCTTTGCACAATGGGCAGCCCCAAAGCTGATGTCATTTATCAGCAATAAATATTGACAAGGAAAAAAGAGGAAATGTATATATATACAACCCTGGACTGGGGAGAGCCTTTCACTCTCCTGCCACTTCCTCAGGTACAGGAGGATTCTGGTGGATGAAGGTAATGTATGCAAAACTGAATTTCAGCCTTAGAGATTTTATCCATACTGTCTCTTGTTCATTGTGCTACAAATTTTAGTGGAGTTAATAGCTGAATTTTACCAATAATTGATAATGTGRTAATTGAAAGAAAATTTATGCTTATAATATCTCAGAGAAAGAATGTAAAATAAAACATATCTTCTCTGAAAAACACCTTCCATGAGTAGGGATGAAAAGTTGCTTCAGTGGAGTCTAATTAAGTCTAAGTATTTCTTTAGATCTAAATGTAACACTCGGACCCACTTGCTTCTTCCTTTAAATGTGAACATAAAAGAATCCATTTTGCATGGGGTTGTCAGTCATGGGAAATGCTTTTCTAATGTCTTTTGAATTGTCTTGGTGTTAAATTTATTTCATGTGAGTATTGGGGTACACCAGTACAGCTGAACTCAGAATTTTGTCATCTCTAAATGTTAACTATCTGTCCAAACTTTCAGGTATATCTGCTGCTGAAATGCCTAATACATATTRTAGTCTGTAATAAGCAGATTACCTTTTCTTAATGGACAGTGAATTTATTACTTTAATGAAATTTAAAGAGGTAAAGTCAGAGAAGGTAGAGGAAAAATATATCAAAATAACTGAAAAGACAAATATTTCCACTCTGCCAAACTTTCAAACCTGGTATGCYATGAAAGCTGTATCAGATGGCAGGAGAAAAGTTCTACTGAGGAATGAAACACCAGGATTAAATATAAAGACCATATTTTTCAATTAGAAATTTGTTTACAGTTTTGAAGCTATTAGTGTTTATTTTATTTGCTTTTACACTCTATCAGATTTTCATGAAACCTCAGGTTTTCAAGTAGAGCTGCCTAAAAGTGCAYTGCTGGCATTTGTTTTTCGGAAGCATAGAAGGGATTTAGTGGATTGAGCACTRTTGACAGGGAAGGATAATTGTATCTGGGTACCATCATCCTTTGATGATAGTTCCAACACATTTAGTCCAAGAGACAGATTTGATGGTAGAGTCTGGCAGTTGAAGATGTGCAGTAGTAACTCTGGATCTAGAAATACTTCATGTTTCCTTCATGTTGCAGTATTTAATCTGGGAAGTCCCAAAAAGATTTTGTTTCCGTGTGTACAGAAGGGAAAGACAACTCCTCAGTGTCTAAAAATATCCCTGCAGTTTGAGAATTTATTCTTCATTGATATCAGGGAGATCCCTGCCTCTGCCTCATGCAAATGATTTGCTTATGAAATCACAGGAAAACAAGATAAAGACTGAATATCTGAATGACATGATAGGACAAGGATTAGTAATCCTAAAATAAAGGGGGGGCCTTTTTTTTTTGACAATGATAGTTTCCCTATCAAGCAGAATTTCCTAGATTTCTGTTGACCTGTCCTGCTGACACCATGGATTTTTCTGAGAGGCCAGCTCTAAAGCATTTTGTATTTGTTGGGTTTTGTTATCTCTATTTCCCTCTTGCCTACCTGGTTTAAGGCAACCTGCTGACTCAAAACTAGTCTTCCTTGGAATTTTGCCACCTCTTTTTAATAACCAAAAAGACCTTTCCTGCCATATAGCCTCTTAAATACAAAGATACATAACTTTTGATTCTTTTAATGTGCTGGGAAAAGCATTTTGTTTATATGAGTGGGTTTCAGAGTGTCTGTGTACATCTGCAAGAGATGCCTCAGGAGTCAGAGTGCAGTAGCCAACATTATTTGTTAATAACATCATATTTGAAGGTTTTYTTTATGTCTAGGTGTCAGATGAAACATGAGGGTGATCACCACCATTTGCTTGAGCCTTTATGATGCTGATTTAATGAGGAAACAGGGAAGTGGGAAAGAAATGGAGACTACAGTCCATGTGTTCAGTGATCCACTCCAAAACACCAAATCTCACYAAGGATGAGGCTTGAGAAGGAATCTGATGTGACAGTGCTGAACACATGAATGGGCTTTTWTATATACAGGGAGGCAGACATGAAGGAAATGCTACAAATTCAARATATCTTGAATAAAGGAGTCAAAAGGGGGCTGATCCATCTATTCTAAATACCACACAACTTTTTGCTATTTACAGTCCTTGCTTCCATGCAAGGTGGAGTCTTCTCTCTGTAGGAGGCAGTGGTGCAGAGTTTCAGCACATCCATATTCAGGATCAACTAAAATAAACTTCTTTGTGCAGGCTTTACTCTGCAACAGTTTTGTATCTGGCTCACATACCACATTATGCCATAGAATGTATGCAACAAAGACTAATGGATTTTGGGGATTTGTTTTTGGTTTTTTTACCCTTGTAGAAATGGATCTACTAACTGCAATTATTCTCCTGGCTGCTTTGTTTCACCAATCTGATGGACAGGTAGGATCATTCATCTGTGCAAAACACCCATACCTGACTCCTTTGTATAGAAATCTGGCCTGATATGGTCTGGTCTTGGGATCTCTAGAGATTTAGAATTATGGGGCACAAGTATTGTTAATATGTTAATGTAAAAAATTGAAGATGAACTCTCCTTTTGTACAGATTATTATAATTATTATCATTATCATTATTATCACTATTATTATTATTACTACTACTATTATTATTATTATTATTATTATTATAAATGTACTGGTTGAGCAACCTGGTTTAGTGGAAGGTGTCCCTGTATAAGACAGGTACTTCAAAGCTAATGGCCCTTTGATCTTCCAACCCAAATCATTCTGCCTATCAAAATAATCTTCATGGAGCTAATTTTAAAAAGACATTTTTCACAAATAAATGAATAATTTAAGATTCAGAAATCTGATTCATAAATCTCCTAGAAAGGATTAGGTTTCTAAGATATCTGCTATGCAGGTACTTGCATGAGRGCTATTCATCAAGATCTTCTTATTAATGAATGAAGACAAACAAGTACTTTTAGGAAAGAAAATTATCATTTTCTTCAATAAATCTGAGGTGAACCATRCTGTAAGTTGATACTTTCCTTCCCCTGAGTATAGCTGCAGCCTAAAACTACTGGCTGAGATGTTATTTCTACCACCACAAATGTCTTMAGTTAAACAAGTTTTATGAGACCAATTATTGGGGTAGGTTCAGTTGAACAAACAAAAGTGACAAAAGAAGATCATAATTTATCTTGYTTATTATACTTCTGTTAACTGGGACCTTCACTGTTATTTTTTCCAGGGTTTTCCATTTAAAAGTGTGAAATCTTTTTCCTTTCCTCATTTTAAGTCTCAAAATGAAAAACAGATCCTTGAGCTGCACAATGAAATACGGAGATCTGTAATTCCCACAGCCAGGAACATGCTGAAGATGGTGAGCTATGAATTGCAGCCAGCCTGCTTTTCCCTTAAAGGAAATGATGGGACAAACCCAGCATCAAAGGAAGCTGTGGGATGAAGGGATTCAGAGCAGCTTGATAAGAAGGACTTGGAACTGTTCATGGATGAGAAACTCAATATGAGCCAGCAAKATGCTCCARGGGCTGGAGCACCCCTGCTCTGGAGCCAGGCTGGGAGAGYAGGGGGTGTTCACCTGGGGAAGAGAAGGATCCAAAGGGACCTTAGAGCCACTTCCAGTGCCTAAAGGGGGTCTATAAGAATAAGGAAAAACACTTTATCAGGGCCTCTTGCAACAGCACAAGGGCTAATTGTTTTCAGTTAAAAGCAGGTAGATTAAAATTAGATATAGGAAGAAGATTTTCATGATGAGGGGGGGAAGGCCCTAGCACAGGTTGCCCAGGGAAGCTGTGGCTGCCCCATCCCTGGGTGTGTCAMGACCAGGCTGGATGGGGCTCTGAGAAACCTGGTCTGATTGAAGTCATAGACCATCTAATAGACTCATTAGATGACCCTTCAAGGTCCATTCCAATCCAAACTACCTCTGATTCTCTGAATCTCAGAAAGAGAAACAAACCCTGGATGATGGAAAGAGCATGCAAAGCAAAGGGGGAGCTGCAGTTTCTGAATCTCACACTGTCAGGAGGGCAAAGGAGACCTAGGTCTGCAAAACTTCTCCCATCCCTGACACCCCTGATGTCCTGGTTATCCCTGTCCCACGAGCAGCTGAGCTGATCAGTGCTCTGTGGTTAACCCTGCATAGCAAGGCCTGAAACATTCCCCAGGTTCAAAGCCCAGCTGATGYTAATCACCACAACTCAGCTGCACCTGGGCTGAAAATCAGATTTATACCACTTAGTCCAGTGTTCATTCAGACACAAAGATGCAGGAAAGCAGTACTGTGTTATAAAACCCTTTTAATCAGCACCATCTGGAGATCAGGGCTGTGTGACAGAACTGTGCAGGATAACCTGCTCTGAAACCTTTAAGAAGAAATATGRTTTCTGTGTCCCAGGAGAGTAAATCAGCACAACTCCTTTCTGTTGAGGGCCATGGGAGCATTCAGTGCTCAACACCCAAGCCATTCCCTATTTTGTTTTTTTCTTCTTATGGGCTGCACTGACCCATCTGTGACCTGGATACTTCTTCCTTTGTGTCTTTCAGGTGTGGAGTGAGAAAACTGCCAAAAATGCTCAGAAATGG
The DNA here is from genome assembly GCA_014549065.1 of Cardinalis cardinalis. Lineage (NCBI taxonomy): Eukaryota > Metazoa > Chordata > Aves > Passeriformes > Cardinalidae > Cardinalis > Cardinalis cardinalis. Next base: position 1,309,840 of record JACDOX010000105.1, read on the forward strand.
GCAAATCAGTGTGGGATGAAAGTCAGCCCAAGAGACAAGAGAGTTATTAATGGTACTGACAAGCATGGAGCCTGAGCTGATGGGCTAATGACAGATTGCAGATGACCCCTGTGAATGTGCCATAGAAAAAAGGATGACTTTAATCTGTTGTAGAAGAGCTTTTTAGGATTATTAGATGGTGTCCCTGTACATGTCCCTGTACATGTCAGGGGGGTTGGAACAAGATGATCTTTAGGTCCCTTCCAAACCAAATCATTCTATGATTCTGTGATTATTAAACACAAAAACATCATTTTWGTCAGATGAACACTCTGCAAGACAACTTTTCGCAAGTCCCTAAAATCACAGGGCCAAGTGAATGGCATCATAGGCATATTTTTAAGCATATARCTACAGCCCCTCTGTCCCACCTCCTGCCCTATACTTTGCTATTCTCCTAATAAAATAGATTTACTTCTATTCCAGGTGTCACCTGTGGTGAGAATGTGTTACTGTCATCCTACCCAAGGACATGGGCTGATGCAATTCAAGTGTGGTACAGTCAGTCCTCCAACTTCAAGTATGGATATGGAGCAATCTCAAAAAATATCAATGTTGAGAGCTACACTCAGGTATGGAGACTTGAAACAAACTGCAGSGATACACCAGAATCACAGGAGTACACTTAACCCAGCTGGGAGTTAGTTATAATCAGGAAAAATTATCAATATCATAAAACTATTATCTATAATTCATACTCTGATCCAAAAATGAATGACAAGCACAAAGTCTTTTCCATCTAATTAGGAGGCAATCGAACCAGTATTTTGGAAGAGCTGTCCAGAAAGGAAAGAGGCTGTAGAAAAATCTTTAATTTAGAAATAAATATTTTCTATACAGAGATTGAAATATGTGATTAARAAGTGTTAAAGCAAAATACCTGTGATGAAAATATTTGAATTTCACTTCAGTGTCCTGCCAGACACTGTATTCAAATACATTTGGAAATTGGAGGAAACTAATTTTTCTATGTATTCTCTATGACAGCTAAACTTTAAATTTAAAAGCTAACTAGAAAAAAAAATGAAAGAGAAAAATTATTTTCTGGTTCTGTTACTTTGTGAGGTTTTGGGTTTTTTTTTTACAAGAATTCACTCTGTAATAATGTGCTTGTTTTTTAATCTGCAGCTAATCTGGTACAACAGTTACAAGGTGGGATGTGGAGTTTCCTACTGTCCCACAGGCCCCTACAAGTACTTTTATGTTTGCCAGTACTGCCCTGCGTAAGTATTGCCTTCTTACTCAGTCATGGTGATTATGGATGTGTTTCCAAAACAYCCTTGGCTATAGGATAAAACAATTGCAATCTACTTTAACCATTTATACTTTYGAAAATACCAATGTAAATTGTGGGTTTAACAGCATGCTGAATATCAATATTTGTTTTATTTCGCACTGAAAGAGATATTAGGGAAATTTTAGCAGATGAACAAGGGTTTATCTCTGTCAGAATCAGGCAGCAGGCACAAATCATGCCGTAATTTTGACCACAAAGGAGAAAAKCAGATGTAAAGTGGAAGCCAACAGCAAATGAATATTCCCAGAGGTAAAGAACTGCATTTCAGAAGGGTTTTGCTGAGGTTTGGAGCAACCTGGTCTGGTGGGAGGTGTCCCTGGCCATGGCAGGGTGTTGGAGCTAAGTGATCTCYAAGGTCCCCTCCAACCYAAAGCAGTCTGTGATTCTGTGATTTTATGATTACCTCAATCAGTTGAAATCTATTAGAGAAGCAGAGCTAGRAAGCACATACRTTTTATTTAACAGATAATGTTATASATATACAATCAATCAATCAATTCRTTTTGTTTCTCAAAACCTTAYTGTCCCTCTTATTTAAAATTAATTTTTTTTGTATTCTATAAATATCTGAAACTAAAACATGACTGCCCATGAAAATATTTTTATCCAAAAACTTCTGGGTGCCTTTTACTGCAATAAATAACAAACTCCTGTTAATGGCTCAGAGCTTCATGTTGATCTTGTTTTGTCTTGTAATTCTTACAAATTTCAGAGGAAACAACCCAATGCAAATAGCTATGCCTTACAGAAGTGGACCAAAATGTGCTGACTGTCCTGGCCACTGTGACAAAGGACTTTGCAGTAAGTCACTCCATTCTCCTTAAAAAAACCACATTATATAATATTCAAGCCATTTTAASAGCAGAGCAAAAGTACAAAGTTTATATAGACATGGACAACTGGAATTTCTGGAAAATGCAGAATCATCAAACCAGAGCTCAGTTTCCACATAATATTTYATGTGTTTTCTTCTCTTATTTCAGCCAACCCTTGCAAGTATCAAGACCTCCTTGGAAACTGCAAAAATCTGAAAATGTTGTTTGGCTGTAGCCACTCACTGGTGAAGAAGAAGTGTCCTGCAAGCTGCAAATGTACCACTCAAATCATCTAAAATCCAGCTGGGTGTCATTACAGCTTCTGAGAGATTATAGGGAAAGAGTAGAACCCACTGTAAAGTGTATTCACTCTCAGTGCATCTGCTCAGGTTGACCTGTAGGTAATATTTATCTGAAATCTGACCATTACTTCAGTCTTAAATTAGACTAGTAGCTCAAAATAACCTCTGGCATTATTTTAGGTTTTGTTGAAATCATATTTTAAGCTACTAATATGTTACTTTGTGTCTTTCTTTGAAGTGGATCTGCCACTGATTTATTTCCCTTCAATAGGAAACACACTTTTAAAACACTTCAGGTTTTTTTGTGTAATTTGTTAGATGCCACTAAATTTTCTTCTGTTAACTTTTTTTTTCATTGTTAATGGAATGTTTTCCTGCTAAATAAACACAAATAAATGATCTACCACCAGTTCACAAGCAGAGCTTTTKATTAAAGTTATTTATAAATAAAGGGGTGGGTTTTTTCTGATTTGGAAAATTCCTTATGGATATTTAGAGGTTCTTTTGTACTTCATGTGAGAGTGGATGAGAAAGGAAAAGAAGTACAAAGCAAAAAGGGAGGCAATTTTTTGTACAGGCAAAATTAGAGGCAACTTTTCCTCTGACCTAATCACAAAAATTCTGCTACATCTGCCTGTAGGTGATAAATGATAAATTTATTGCTGYGGCTCTTTCCCACTGACCTTGCACCACACTGGGTGCCCCACCAGAGCTCCAGCTGCTCYTGAAAGGATCCTGGTTTTCCATAGCCCTTGAATCACATAAACCAGCCTTGAGCAGGGCAGAACTCACCAATTTCCCTTCCTATTTCAGGCCAGTAAAAATAATTTCCTCCACAATACTGCAATTCTAGATAAAGACACAAGAGGGTGAGCCATACCTAGATATGAACCTGCATTGCTTTTTTATTTTTCTACCTGTATAAAGGATATCCCCTTTCATTAGATATTAAAGTTCTGGGCCTAGTCTGGCCTGATTTTAACACTTGCTTGCACAGTTTCTTAGCTAATACTGGCTCAATAAATAATTAAAACATATAGAAACAGTTTAGCAGTGGTTTCCTCCCTTCTTTTGTTTCATCCTGTTTCTGCTGTTCAAATTACCACCATATTAAAACAATCGAGAGTGTCGAATTAGGGAAATTTATGGTTTCCAGGATATAAATTAATTCTGGTAGCCTTGATTTTGTACCTTCCTGAAGCTCAGTTTCACCCTCATGACCACTGCCACTGTGCAAGGCTCCAAATAAGCTGGAGAGACTTTTTAGAATGGCATGGAGCAGTAGGACAAGTGAGAATGGCTTCAAACTGAGAGAGGGCAGGTGTAGATTGGATTTTAGGAAGAAATTCTCTGCTTTGAGGGTGGTGAGGCCCTGGCACARGCTGCCCAGAGAAGCTGTGGTTGTCCCATCCCTGGAAGTGTCCAAGGCCAGGTTGGATGGGGCTTGGAGCAGCCTGGGATGGTGGAAGGCGTCCCTGCYCATGGCAGGGGGTGGAACAAGATGATCTTTAAGCTCCCTTCCAACCTAAACCTTGATTATATAATTTTTACGGAGAGTAATTCAAACTAATGCTGATGAAAATTTCCTAAAAAAACCCCTGTATTTTCCTCAGAAAACACCAACCTGTAAAACTGCAATTCTCTTATGGGTGGATGCATAATTTTGGCAAAACTCTCAGGTGTTTTCTGGGTTATTTTCCATGTTTTTCCTCTTTCCTCCCCTTTTATCTGGGCCAATGAATATTTAAGAAGGAATTAGTTTATTATCAGAGATTTCTGATAGAGCTCCCTCCCCAGAGAGCCAAGTTGCATGCTCTGGATATCCAGCTATGATGTTTGAGCATGGCAGCAGCAGGAGCGGGAAGGGATCTCCTACAACTTGAGGTGCCACCCTGGAGCACCAGGCTCCCTTCTGGGCTACTGCAGCGTGCCCAGGCACAACCTTTGTGCTTTTGTAGGAGATTTCAAAAGGTTCTGCTTCCCTGCTGATGTGGAACAGGACAAATAGGAGGTGAGATGAAGTGCTGGAAATGCTGCCTGGGTGCTCCTGTTTCTCGGAGCTGACATCAAGGAGTGCTTGAGATACTTCACTTCATGGCCCTGTGAAAGCTGAGATGCTGCTGAATATGGGTTTATCACACCCAGATGGGGTAAAAGCAATATGACATTTGCTGAGATCCAGCATGTCAAATGACTTTTCTCTCTGTTACTTGCCTGTATTGTCACAAAGTTATTTCTCATACTGATGTCTTGACAGTGGCTTCATTTTTGACACTGGGATGTGCTTTTTGGTTTGTGCTGAATTGTGCTGCCTTTGAGGTGTTAGTCAAGACCAGAAGCAAGTAACAGCAGGAATTTCTTCAATTTCTATTCTGGTTCACAAGAAGCACATGTGCTGAGAGATGATAAGAGCAACTACTACAAAACAAGTCTAGGCCTTATCTGTGGAGAGGGGTGTAAGAACTCTTCAGCTGTTAGCTCACATGACAAGGGCCTTAAACACAGTTTTGAACAAAGGTTATGAAGTAACTTAACAGTCTGACAGTTTCTGAAGAAATAATATTTTTGATATTTAAAATGCACCAACGGCAGCAGTTCCATGGCCAAATTTGGCCTCTGGGCTAAAGGAAGGTCATCACTCTCAGTATCCCAACGTCTTGCTGAGTGCCATGGGCCAGTATCTCCCCTGTTTTTCTCCATTTATTGCTATTTTAGAACAAATCTCCCACAAAACTAGCCTCACTCTTGYTCTTGACAAACCTCACCAGCAGGTTAACATGAAATTACAGAGTCATTAAGGCTGGAAAAGACTTTCACCATTAAACCACGACCTYAGGTACCACTTCCACTTGCCTTTTAAACACCTCCTGGGTTGGTGACTTCATCACTTCCCAGGACAGCCCATTCCAATGTTTGACAACCCCTCCCATGAAGAAATTATCCCTAATAGCCTATCGAAATCTTCCCTGGCACAACTTGAGGCTACTCCCTCAAAACCTCATACTAAATACAAAGCAAGGGTTGGAAACCTTCACATGACATTAGAAATTTGTATTGTCAGAATATCCAATTTATTCCCATAAAATAAATTCATGGCAAGATGTTTGAGCAAGCCCAAGCAGAAAAGGTCCCACAGAGCAGGGACAGGAGAGGATGTTCCCCACCCCTGGGCTGCTCCCACCCCTCCAGGCCAAGCTGCCAAAAATGGGATTCCTCTAAATGTAAAGGCCATGGCTAAACTGTGAAAAACAGGAGATGAACTCCGATTGAGAACTTTCTTGACAGCTCCTGTCTCCACTCTAGGCTGTGAGCAAGACTTTTAACCCCCAAGCAAGACATTTGACCTGCGAGCTTCAGCCTCACCGACTGCAAGGCAGAGATAAACCCACACAGCCAGGGCAAGGAAGATTAATTAGTGAAYGCTGAGAAAGAGCCCACAAAGCACTAGGGCCTGTAAATTATAATATCACATTTGATAGCCACACCTCCTGCATAATTATATCTCAGTTTAACCACGAGGCAAAGGGGACAGGGGGCAGTGGGAGATAGAAGGGAGGACGTGACACTCCCTCCCGACCCACGGTGACATCTSAGGTTCATGGGCTGGTCACTGGGCTCAGCCCTCTGCCCTGGGGTCTGTGAAATGCCAGCCTCAGGCTGCTCCCAGGACTGACAGATACTCTGGCACCAGCATCAATRACAATGCTGGAAGAAAGGCAAATTTTAGGAAAAGTTGAGGCAGCAAGCTGGCATGGAAAAGGGCCATGTTAAATATTATTTGGTCACTGATGGAGAAYCCAAGGCTCAACACATGTAACTGGAAATTACTCTTCAAAATTATTATCATCAGATTCTTGGGTTTTTCTCCACAAAAATGACCATTCGAAATCAAATTATATTTTTCATTTGATGTTTTGCATCATTAACACTCCTCTGCTTTCTTCTCTTTTCCCACTGCTCCATGAAGTGCTCAAAGTAAAAGAGAAAAGCCCTGGGTGCCACACTAAAATCAAATTATGGCTTTTAATTATTTTGTTGAATGAACCAGAAGATTTTTTATTTCAAGCACTGACTTTAAACCATCAAATTTCTTTTAGGGCATTCAAAACCATTCACCTACCTTCTTTAAAAAGTCTTTTCCCAATGTAAACAAATTCCAGAAAACTACACTAAAGATARCAAAGGAAGTGTTATCTTATATTAAATGTGTTATTTTTTATTTMGTGACATACAGGATTCTTTGTGCAGGCACATATGATAAGTTTCCCACAAAGTGATTGCTGAAAGGTCATAAGAGGCTTATTTTGGCAAAAATGGAACTGTAGCCCTTGTGATTTTTGACAGGACTGAAACACTGAGGAGTCAGGACAGTTTCTGAGCACTACTGCTTCTGAAGCACAGAAAATACAGAATTTCTGTAAACTCAAACCAAGAATGGATTCACCTCTTCTGTAAATGTGGCTGTGCACCTCTGGTCAGATGATGGAAGTGATTTTACACACTCACCCAACAACATACCAGAAAATATCTCCTAAAAGAGACTCTTTAGGAGTCAACATACACTCAACATACCAGAAAATATCTCCTAAAAGAGACTCTTYAAGTTGATGTCTTTTTCTAGGAGTGGCTCCTGTGCAGGTGCCACTATTTCTTATGGCAGGAGATATTTCTCACCATCTTGCATTTTTTTCTTTATTTTCTGCACAAAACCAAGATATATATATACATATATGTGTGTGTATATATAAACATATATATATTTATGAYTCATTAAGAAATTTAGTGAAGTTCAAATTTAGTGAAGTCAATTTCTAAGCATTAAAACTGRAAAGGTCAGCAGCAGCCTTCCACCCAAATGAAGAAGGACATAAACATTTTACAAATAGAAAGCAAAATAATTCTTGAAGGTATTATGTGGTAACCTACCTACAATTACAGGAAAAGTCCTCAATGACCTAAAAATTCCATGCTCCTGAAAAGACAAATGCTGGGTGATTGAAGAGACAAAAAATGTCAGTCATAATAAATTAGGTGTTGGAAGCAGTGATCATGCTTCTTCCACAGATAGCAGTGGCTCAGTGTTCATGAGGAAATCAGCTTAGAAATGGGAAAGGAGAAAAATGGCAAAGGAAAAGAAATTTGTAAAGAACCTGGAGGGGAAAGGTGAAATGAAAACAAGTTGTAGAGTGTGAAATCAGGGAGACAAACCTTGTGATAAGGGAGAAACCACCCAAAGATGTGGAAATTGGCTGGGCAGGTAAAAATAGCCAGAAATACCAACAATCACCCAAGCCTAGTATTTAATAATGAGCACTGAGGAGGTTTTAGCCTCCTTGAAGGCTCTCCCACCACCTGCCCACGGCCCAAGAGCACCATTTTGGCTCAATCTGTCTCTGGTCTTGCTTTTTGTCCTGCCTCCTGGATGAGCCTTGGGCCATCTTTTCTGTAATCAATAAATATAAGGATGAGTGCATGGGAAACAGAAAACAAATCCAGACCATTTTGACATAATATTAACCACAATGTGTCATAAACCAAGCTTAAATCTTTGGATCTTAGGTTATTCCAGTAGCCTTCCACTAAGAGTCATTGCAGATCTAGACAGATCAGTTGTGCAAACCAGTGCAAAGATTTTTATCCAGCTTTATATGAATTATGTAACACTGTGCATGTTTTAGAAGGAAATGAGAGGTATCTAAGGAGAATGTAGCATCTAATGATCTATAGCACAAAAAGTTGTACCTCTCACAGCTTGGTATGAACATTTCAGAGACTGGATTTTTCCACTGAGGTAATTTTTCCTTTCATACTCATATTTATTTGCTCCCAATTCATTGTAGTACCTCCTGTGTTGGCTTGTCCCGGAAGGGGTGTTGTATTTTAGATAGTAAGTTGAGTTGTAGTTGTTCATTGAATTTGTCCTTGGCCCGTTGTGAGGAAATAATAAATTCATCTTGTCAGTTCAATAGCAGAGGACTACTTTGGGATATTCAGTGATTTAGCACCAACTTCCTGACAATTAAAAAAACAGTCATGTAAATTAAATATGAAGGTGACAAATCATGTCTTCCATCAGGTCAGCATTCAAGCTGCAAACAAAGAAGTCCCCACTTGCCTAACCTCCTCAACCAGCTGGAGGAGATGTTAGTTGTACACAGGAAAAACAAACAAYATGGGAGTTTCTTATAGGAATTTGTTATGTACTAATTGTTCTACCACATTTGCAACTGGTGCCAAGATCAAAACGATTAGAATTTTTGGGTCGGTGGGTGTGAACACATGGCCAAAAGGCACAGTTTGTGTTGGGGTTTAACTTGTGCTGTGGCTCAGAGTTTACAGCACTCACTGAGTCATAGAAATTTTATATTTACTGTCTCTAGCTTGACAGATTTTTGTGAGGATCAACTATTTCATACTACCATTAAACCACACCCTGATGCTGTACCACTGAGAACATCCCAGCTCAGCCTCCAGAGACTGATGGTCGTACAAACGATGGAAGAGCCACTCTTAGCAGGAGGTTTTCTGGGATTGCTCAGATTGACCTGTGTTTGTGCCTGCTGATTGAAATAAGAAAGGTCACTGAGGAACAAAAGACTTATGGAATCATAGAATCACAGAAWAGTGTGGATTGGGAGGGACCTAAAGTAACATCCATTTCCAACCCCTTCCCATGGGCAGGRACACCTTCCACTATCCCAGGTTACTCCAAGCCCTGTCCAACCTGGCCTTGGACACTTCCAGGGATGTGGCWGCCACWACTTCTCTGGGCAGCYTGTGCCAGGGCCTCCCCACCCTCAGAGGGAAGAATTTCTTACAAATATCCAAGACTCAATGCAATTCTCTTCACCTTCTGTGGATGCAGCAGCCTGATCAGCAAAAGAGAAAATCAGCTTCATTTTCYCACAGAGGACTTGTGAGACCTTTTAGGGAGTTGTAGAAAAATGATGATAGCTTGTTAGTATAARCAACCTGCAGGTGGTGTTTTCCTACTCTGTTTTTCTACTCTTCTCAAGGACTGTTTGTGAGAAAGATGCTTTTGTTAGCCAATCAAGTAGGATGTGTCGAATCTGTCTATAAACGACAGGATTTTTCATATTAAACATGCTTCTCCTGCAAACCAGTCTTTGAGTGAATTTGTGTCATTTCTTACTCAAGGATGACAATCTTCCTTTACAAGTGTCCTTTCCTAGTGCTCTTGYGTTGCAGTGTGAAGCAATATCCTGTTTCAGCTATCCCAGTTTCCCAGGTGTGCCAATACCTCTCCTTTCCCCTCCCTCTTGCCCCCTTGCTAAGTGCTGTCCGTCAAGCTTAACATTCCAGCAAGGCCATCGCCTGGTTGGTGCAGTTCAAAAGATGCTTCTCAGCCCTGGGATCATTGGCCAGTCTAGGTGTCATTGTCCCCTGAACCTTCCCCTCCTCCCACCTGGTTGGTGGCTCACCTACCCCTTCCCCTCCCCCTTTCCCCGGGCTTAGAAAGACACTGGGATGATGTGGTCTTGATTCTGTTGGAGCTGTTACTGAGATTCTGAGATCTGTGACCCTGGAATAAACTCTGGATTAAACCCGCGGAATAAACTCTGGATTAAACCCGCTGCAGAATCCATCTCCTTTTCCTCTTCACCTAGCCTGGAGCTTCTCCATCAGAGGTAATAACTGAATTCCTGCCTGCCTGGACATGTTCCAGTGCCTAGCTGCAGCACCCAGCYGGCCAAAGGTGTCTCTGAGGTGGAACACCACAGCTGCCGCCTCTGGTCCAGCAGCAAGGACCAGAAGAGCCCAGGCACGTTCCACCCGGTAATATTGGRATCTTATTCCAATACTCTTGCAAGASTGAAAACAAATCCAGGTGTACTCACAGCTGTGGAGTGGATTTTGAAAACGTAGAGGCAGATAGTCCTCTGTAAGGAAAGACAACTGAGATGATTCCCTGCCATGCATGAARCCATCTCCTTGTGCTTTTTCAGAAGCTTAAGACCTGCTTGCCTTTAGAACCAGACTCTGTGAGGGATTTCACATRGGCAGGAACAGCCACATCAAGTGCTCTGCTACAAGTAAGCACAGGGGACTGATGGGGAGCGAGAGAAACACATTAACATAAGAAAAGTCAATAAAAATACATGATTCACCACTCRCACCATCTGAGGCTGAAACACAGACATCTAATTATTTCTTATTGCTTTCATAAAATAATTGGTAGAGCTTCTAGGTGTTATGCAGCRCATCCATCTTAGCTGAGGTTCCTTTTTATCACAAGAGCAGTTCAGACAGGCCCACTGGCCCTTGTAGAAGGGAGCAGRACCCTGTTATCTCTAGTAAACAGCTTTCTTGCAACTTTGGGATACACCTCCACTGAAAGTTTCTGTTTCGGCATTCAACCCCGGTTTTGCGACGCTTATGCAATAAAAGCAGAAATGAGAGTGAAGTTTTTAAKTGAAACATGCTCCTCTTCAACAAGTTATGCTTTAGCAGAACATAGCCTAACTGGATGTAATTATTTGGCAAATTCKATTTAGAGGAAAGGAAAAAATCTCATTCCTTCTAGTGTTACCTTCTACTGATGTTCTTTGTGTACTGGAAAGATTAAGAATATGGTTTAGTGATCAAGTAAGGTCTTAGAGAACAAAGTCTGTGAGATTTCAAATGGAAAAATAAAACACATTTGTTTTAGAAAGAGATMCTGCAATATCAACCCACATTTACAAGAAATAGCTAAGAGACTGGTGGGGRTGATTTGGATCCAGTCAAGACAAAGGGGTAATGGGCAGAAACTGATGCACAGAAAGTTCCACATGAACAGGAGGCAGAACTTCTTTCCTGTGCAGTGACCAAGACCTGGAGTGGTTSGTCCAGAGAGGCTSTGGAGTSTCCCTCACYGGGGATATTCCAGAACTGCCTGGACACAATCCTGTGCCCTGYGTTCTGGGATGACCCTGCTGAGCAGRGWGGAGGGACCAGAYGAGCCACTGTGGTCCCTTCCAGCCTGACCCATTCTGTGATTTTATTGTTGCTATCTAAGGAGTCAGAAAATCCACTGAATATTGCTTCTGTCTTTAAGGTGAAGGAGGCTATTTAAGGACTGCATGGACAAACTGCATTTTCTTGGCTAAGCTTTCAACTTGAGGAGAGACAAGGGTCTGCTGACTCGAAGAATTGAAGTTAATGTTTAATGAAAGAAATGTTTCTTCCGCAACACTGCAGAAATGGGATAAATGTCAATGTTCTCAAGAAAACTTAGCTCAAAGTTCAGGAAATCTAAGAAATATTTCTGTCTCAATGTGGAGGAAAGATGTACCTTRTTCCACCTCCCTGGTCTCCACAGCTGTGGCTACAAGAAGAGCACATACCGAGGAAGAAAATTGAAGATTAGTGTGCACCCAAGTCACACTTTGTAAATCCACATTGAATGAGCTCAGACTTCAGTGAACTGAGCTCAGAGTCTTAAATAACATCAGCCTCTTCTAGGAGACATYCTGGCCCTGATTTAACCTGTGTCAGCCAACAAACATGACCAAAAAGGGCACTTCCATTCACCTGACCTGTTTAGCCAGGTATTTTAGGTAACTTGCTTTAACATAAAAACAGTTGCTCTTGGAAGTTTCTATTTCTTCTGGAAAATAAATAGAAAACACTTTTATATATGGTGCTGAGGGAGTGGAGTTGGTGGTGCTGGTCTAGTGGTGAACCTGCCAGTGCTGGGTTAATAGTAGGACTTCATGACCTTAGAGGTCTATTCCAACCTTAATGATCCCATGAGTCCATTTTTTAAAAGGAAAACATTCCAGTTAAKATCAGGCACAGAAATGCAGAGTGTGTCTGCTCAGCTGAATGCTACTCCTAATGATGCTTGAGGGCACTCTGTATAAAGATTATTAAATGCACATTCTTTCTCATTCTTTAGGTAAGATACTGCCCAAGCAACCCCTTTATTTCTTATTTTTTATCATTCCAGAAGCTCAAAACTCTGCCATAACTGTTCACATTTATTTACATAAAGTTTGTGTTATGTCACCAACACCCTATTTAGATGGAAAGTTGCATAAAAAAATCCAACAGCTATTTAAATGACAAATATGTAAAGTTATTTAGTAGATAAAGGTGTGCAACAATATTTGTCAAACACCCTCACTCCTTYGCATTAATAGCCACCAGGTTTGGGATAAAGCAAATAAGGGAACTGTTCCTAAAAAGGAACTGTTCAAGTTGTGTGTGTTTTGATTGCCCTATGCAGCAGCTGRATGGACACACAAAGGCATTTGAAAGGAGATGTTGGAAGTGGCTGTTCCCCATCACCTGGAAAGCCTGTGTCAGAAACAAGGCAATCAGGAAAAAAAATGGGAATGACCAACAGCCATTGACATGGCAGCTGCTTCTGCTGGGAAATGCATCAGACCAAAATGTAGGACCTCCTATGTACAAAGTTTCCACTGTGATGTAGGGCTGAAAGACCCAGACCTTGTTTTCATGATTTGACAGGACAGACATTCTGTACTCTCCACAGATGGTGTGACTGGATGTGTGTGTGTGTACCCAGGGTATGGATATTCACAATTCTTCTCTTGGGGAGCCTTGAAGAGAGTATCCAAAGCACCTGGCATTTCCTGAAGCAATGCCCAGACCCAAATATGATACAGGCCAAAGCCCATCTCAGCAAGCAAAAAGTGAGGCAGTAAGTCAGACCAAACTGGGTTTTCCCAAAAGGTCCAGTGAGGAAAAGAGTCCAGCTCCAACCCTTGGATAAAACATCTTCTTCCTGGCAGTTTGTGTTGTCAGTCCTTTTAGCTTAAATTTGGCAATATCTGAAAATACTTTGTGACAGATTCAGCCTTGTTAGTGGTAAGAGAGTAATGTTGCATTTATTTAGAAGAACAAATATTAGAGTGCCTAAATATTGGAAAATAATTTCTTCAGTATCCCTATTTGTGTGTAAATCAGCTGTACATGTCTAGGGGCCTACACACAAATAGGGATACTGTGGCTGCTGGACCTCACTGGGAAAGTAGCTCACCTCACTGGGAAAATAGCTAAGTTATTCTTCTTGACCAAGGAAAAAGACATGGGGAAATACTCTTCCAATGCAGATTGTGTGCCTCTGTGTGTGTACATACCTGCATGAGATTTAAGACATAAAATAACCTCAGAAAAAGTCCTGATTGAATGGACTTGACCCATTTTAAAATTTAAACACTATTAAAAGGCTCTTCTCCTGATAAGATTTCAGCAAGGAAACTTTTCTGCACCCCTAAAACGTCTTAAGGTGCAATAAGGATTGCATGTATGTCATGCGAGGTCTTCACTAGGAAAACCTCAATGCAATGAATACACAGGATATTCATGGCTGAGCTATGAGTAAAAAAACCCAAACCAATGAACTTTGCTCATGACTTTGTCCTTTTTTAATCATCTCCTGAGCAAATGTAGGAGCTCACAAGTCCTCACAATCAAAGCTGGCTGTGTGTCCTATCCTGTGGTGCAGTAAGGATGAGTGATCACTTTTTAACAAAGCTCTGTTTCCTCTCTTTGAGCTGCTCAGATGAAATACAGTTGCTATGAAGGAAAAAACTCATATGTGCTTATTTTAGCTTTGCCACTTGCAGGCTTTATTATGTGATAGACAAGAGTTTTCTTGCTAAATACTTTGGTTTCACTTCCAAATGCACAGACTCATTTTCAGGGAGAAAAAGATGTGAGAACTTTGAACTTAGTTTTGATAATGGTCTAACTCTACCTTTATATTAGAGAAGCAGTTAGGCTCTCAAGAGCAAGAGATCATCCAACAGTACACTATTTTCTCCTCCATTTGTGAGAAAGTTTACAAACTAAACTTTTTAAACCATGTAATAGATTTGGACTCTGACTTATTTCCATTGTCTGAGCTAAGGGGAATGTTAAAAAAATACTATCATTAAAAATGAAAAATGGAATTGCTTTCTTCAAATTCCTCTTTTTAGTAATTGCAGCTTTCCTTTTTAACAACTATGAATATCCTTTTTACATTTGAATAAGTACAATAATTTCCTTTTTAAATAAAAGTTTACAATGAGAACTCATCCTATGGGAATGAGTACTTCAGTGTAAAATCTCTTTGCTTATCACAGCCTATATGAAGAGAGGTGATTTTCCATGTTTTATTTGCAATGCAAAATTATTTACTTTTTGGAAGAAGAGTTACAGCTTGAAAATATTGTTGASTACAGGCAACACAATTGAAAGTCACTGCTCCTTACTGTGTGGAGCAAACCAGGCTCTGTGAGATTTTCTTAAAGGCTATTCCCTTTTTAAAATACATACAGGCAGTGAGAAGTACATCTGTGGCTGAATGGTTTGTATTACAAACTGAAAAAAAAATCCACCTGCAATCCAATATTTCAGACCCAGAAACACCCTGGGAAATCTAAATCACTATATTGACCCGTACTTTTTCCCTCCCATAGTGGGTGGGACGGTGTGCTCACGTCTGTTTCTTTTTTTTTTTTACTATATCACCCAGATCCACAGAATTAGCCAGCTCCTCTGAAGGCAAACATCCATTATCAAGCTCTCACAGCCACCTGCTCTCCAGCAATGCCTCCAGACTTTGACACCAACATGAAGTTCAAGTTCTCGATCCTGGCGCTTCTTCTGGAAGTGATTGTCATCATTTTGTTTGGGATATTTGTGGATTATGACTCAAATCCTTCTAGAACATTATACCCACGTAAGTATTTCTGTCTAAGATCTATAGAAGCTGAAATTTCTTTAAACTGATCCTTAGCAAGATTTCTGAATAACTTATGAGACCTACMGATCAAGCTGGAAAAGAAAGTTGTGTTTTGGGGCAAACACATTTTTCTGAGGTGTGAAAGAAGCAGGCTTCAAAGACAAATCCAAATTGAGCAGATACAAAATTCTGCAAGCACCTCACTACTGAGAAGCTTACTTTTCTTTGAGAGAAGAGCCTGAGAAATAATTCTAGTGTTTGCACRGCAAGTTAAGACTTGGAGAACTGTGTATTGCTTTGAAAGAGTCCAGCATTTTTCAGAGACAGATGGGGGTGTTTCTTGCCAGACCTTCTATCATTATTAATGTATTAAATAATTAAAATTAATAGAATGTTTCATTGCTACCATCCAGGTTTGGAAATGGTGTCTTATGAGAACATGGAAATTGAGCTGCATATGCACCATTGCTATAAAATGTTTGTGAAACTTGGACTCCAAAAAGGGCCATAGTTTTGGTGCCAAGGTGGATAAGCCCCTGTTATCTTCCAAAGCGTTGGCTCCATTAGGGAGCATTGGTTTAGACTGAAAATGTTTCTATTGATTTGTTGCTCTGCAAATACTTGGTGAAGATCAGAAAAAGCTCCTGGCCTGAGAAGTAGTTAATCACTTCTCTCATGCAAAGACTATTGTGAATTAACAGAAAACAAAGAGAGCTGCAAACTGTGTTTTCCTGGCGGTATTGAAGGTTTGTTGTTCAGTTTTTTGGCTCTGAGGCCTCAATGACTTGTGGCCCTGATTGCAATGTSCTTGATGAGGATCACAGAGTACAGAACTCCCTGCCTGCAGGTAGCACCTGTGTAATTTTGAATGTAATTTTGTAATTTTGAACTCTCTTTTTCTCTCATCCTAACTGTCCTTTCAGTGGCTGTTACAGGGGCATGTGAAATCAGGTTGGAGTAATCATGTGCTGTGTATTCTCACCAAGTATTGCCTGGGCCAGAGAACAGCAAATGAGGGCATTRTTCAGCTCCAGATGCAAGTCTGCTGATGGGCATCAGGGGCTAATGAGTCACATTTAGGTTAGCTCCACTGGGATGCAGCAGTATCCCTGAGATGTGGTACTTTGAGCTGTGCCCACTCTCCATGACACAGTTTGGCCATGTCAATGATGTTCATAGGGCCAAAGGAAAGTTTGGGTTGGAAGGGATCTTAAAAATCACTTCATTCCAGACTCCTGCCACAGGTAGGGACACTTTCCACTATCCCAGGTTGCTCCAAGCCCCATCCAACTTGGCCTTGCACACTTCCAGGGATGGGGCAGCCCCAGCTTCTCTGGGAAACCTCTGCCAGGGTCTTACCACCCTCACAGAGAAGAATTTCTTCCTAATACCCAATATAAATATCTCCTCTTTTAATTTAAAACTGTTCCCTCTTGTCCAATCTTTATCTGCCCATTTAAGTCACTCTCCCACTTTTTTATAAGCCCCTTTAAGTACTGGAAGTTGCTTTAAGGTCTCCCCAGAGCCTTCTCTTCTCCAGGCTGAACAAATGCAGTTCTCTCAGCTGGAGTCATATTAAACTATCCCCGTTGTATTGAACTATCCAAGTTCCTAAATTAAGTCTAGACAGTGCATTGGGAATTACTCTTGGTCCACTGTCACCCAGGAGGTGATTGTTGGCCTAGGCAGAACTATGCCAAAACTCTCATGACTACAACACAGGTCTTCAAAGGTAACCTAGCCAGTTAGAGATCACCTATGCTAATTTCTTCATTAATATCAGTGTCTAAAAAGTGTGGGAGGAATTTCCTGCTGTCTCCAATGCCCCCCTGCACAGGCCGTGTGTGACTGTGTTATTCCTGCAGACTTGCCCCTTGGCTGCCCACACCATTGACCTGTCAGCAGCCTTCTGGAATGGTTTGTGCTCCTGCAAACTGGCCCCTTGACCTCCTGCCAGGCATGGCTTTAGGAATAGCATGGATAAGGGACTACTCTAAGGTGGAAACAGTGTTTTAGGAGAGAAGAACATGTATTTCTTTTGGCCAGGCTSTTCAAATTACCAGTAGAGACATAAATCAAGCAAACATCACTGATGTCATATTGATTTTTTAGATGCTGGCCTCACAGAAGTCATTCCCAATAAAGAATAGGAATGAAAGTAGATTTTCACAATACCTATATTTTCACTTATAGGACCCCTTATTCACAAATTTACCTGTACAAAGTGCAAACAAAAATAGTTTGCCTGAGGACTTGGCAGAAATTTGATGCTATGGTTGTATAGGTGTATTAGGAAGAATCTTGAGCCAGGACTTCCCTTGAGTCCCAAAAATGATGGGTTCAAACTGCTTCCCATGCTATGACTTAGGATGTTATCCTATCTGTACCTCAGAGATTTAGTTCTTTCATCCAGGAGGTAATTTATATTCTCARGACTGCAGTGCAAGGCCTGATTTTGTATGCCTTAGACACCTCAGCACCATGAATTCAGGCTGTTTCAGTGGTATTGGACAGAAGAAAAATGAAAATAATAGTGGAAGRTCAGAATAGCTTTGCACTCAGGTAAGGAGTGTAGCTTTGCATTTTATCTACAAGAACTGGCATGGCAAATTGGATAGACAATTTCAGGTGTGTTGTGCCACTGAAATGGGAGAACAAGGAGGTGAGATGGTTCTTAGAGGACTGAGGGAGAATTTTTTTCATGTTGGCATCCTATTTGCATTGTCCTGTGAGCATCCAYGACTCCTGGCTTAGGAAAGCTTAGGCATCCCTCTGGTTCAGGGTTCTATGGTTTACAACTCTAGGCAAAGCAAGATCAGTTCTAGAGTGTGTCACAAGCATCTTTGTGTTGAGACTGACCACCTTGCAGTGGGGGTCATATGCTGGTCTTGGCCAGCCTTGCAAAATGCTGAGTAGTGGCTTTGTCCAGGGTCTGCTGGAGTGTTTTTCCCAATCTTTATTTTCCTCTCTCCCAGAAGTGCTATACATTGTCAAACACAACTAGTTACTGGAGCAGTTAAGTTCAAATCATCTGTTTTCTTCATCATTTAAACTCACTCCAGACCTACTCTTTAAAATCATGCATAAAAGATAGTTAAAGTTCAAGGTACAGGCTAAACTAGAAGGAATTTGTCCTCAACACCCATGAATTAACCTAGTTTTAACCAGGACTTTAAACCATTTGTGTGGATAAGTCCAGACAGCTTGAAAATGYCCAGCCTGAAGAGGAAGCAAAAGGGTTGGAGGTGTTTGTGAACCACCTGCATTTCTGTAGAATCACAGAATGGCCTGGGTTGGGAGGGACCTCAAAGTTCATCATCTAATCCCAAGCCAACCAACGATGCTGTTTCTTAAATGCAAAGTAAAGGCTTTGCTGCTATTTCAGTGCTAGGGCAGGGYTGGAATATGACACTGCAAATATAAAAGAGTTTATTAGGAATCCCCAGTAAATTCTTATACTTCTGGGCCCTCTTTTGGCCAAACCTGGTAATGCAAAATTGAGGAATACTTGTAATGGGAATTGCAACTTCAAGCCAAAAGTTACACTAACCAGCTCAGGTTTGTCATGCTTATTGACGTGCAAGAACAATTGATTTTTTTAAAATGTTCTCTCTATGCTGGAGGTTCTTAATAACAGTAGAATAAAAAAAACCTTGTAATTACAGGACTCAAACATGTTTTAGAGTCAATTAAATCACATAAAGCTCAAAAGTAAAAAAATACTTTAAAATATAAAATATCCATGTTATGATGATAGACTYAGTTTGTATTAAAAGCATAAAAAACAAAATTAAATCAATAACTTTAAAAAGTAGAAAAAACTAACCATATTTTAACAAAATTCATATTTCAAAAAARGACCAAATATTTGAAGGAAGACTAATGGTGTGCTGATTAAATATATTAATTTTAAAGTTTAAAATTTGCCTTAAAATTAACTTTTCTTATCTATGTAAAAATATCAATGTCTCTGACAGTAATTTTTAGGGATCCCAAGGATTCCTTTGCACTGGGACACCTAGCACTCACCCAAACAAATCCCAGGTACAATTTTGGAGTTAGTCAGAACACACTGGCTCTGACCACCTTGATTAGAAGGGGAACAAAACTTTTCTGTAAGGACATGAAGCTGTGATRATGTTCCAGGTAGCTTCACAAAGAGAGGACAGTGCCGGACACAAGTAAATTTGCAAGTATAGAGATCCAGTGGCTTTCCATAATGATATAGGAATCAATACAATCAATAATTAGGTGTGGCATTTTCCAGACATTCAATTTTCAGCTGGTAGACTTGTCATGAAGTGGGAAGAATGGATCACATGCATGACTGGAGTTTGGAACTCTTCTCTACTCAAGCTGCCTCTGTCCCCAGATTCTCACCCCTCTCAGTCACTCCTCACAGTCTCTACATAGATGTGTTTTCCCTTCAGACTTTCAGGATGTCCACGTGATGATATTTGTTGGATTTGGCTTCCTGATGACCTTTCTGAAGAAATATGGGTTCAGCAGTGTTGGTTTCAACATGCTCATCGCCGCCTTTGGTCTCCAGTGGGGAATCCTGATGCAAGGATTTTGGCATATGGAAAGAGGGAAAATTTCTGTTAACATCGAAAGGTATGTGTGAATTCACAAAAATTGATGTTTCTATGCCTAAAGATATCAGGAGAAGCCATAAACCACAACATCTATGATGTCAGCCTAAATTTAACYTAAATTTCATTAAGCCTTACTATCTACCTTTCTTCTGTCCTTCTGCCCTTCACCTCTGAGGGGGCCACTCCTGGTGCACTGGGCCAAAGTTTGTGAAGAAATTTGCTACCCTGTGTGTGGGAGGTGTGGGTSCTGTAGAGAGATTGCTCTGAATCTCTGAAGCTGTGGAAGATTTCCAGCAGTAGCAGAGCACATCCYGCACCCAGCAGGCATGGGAGGATCTGTCTTTCCATGACACAAGGGGTCACAGAAGAAAGGCTGGAGCAGCATGTATGTGCACTCACAAGGTTTTCTCTTACTTCTCAAGGAATGATGTCCATGAGCATCATATTCCAGCAGGGTCTGAACACCAATCACAGAATAAGAGACCTCATGGGCAACGTCTCTAAGCAGATGTAATGCCCCTCCTCTTCATCTGTCCTGCCTCTACCAAGGTCTCAGAGTGTTTTCCACATCTGCTGTTCTGTTTTCTGAGACAACTTGTAAGCACTTTTGAAATGAACAGCATCAGAACATTACTGAGAGGAAAGCAGGAATGATACAAGTAGCTCCCTAATGCTTACAGGCAGGCATCTTTAGAGGGACCCACAGGTTAGTGCCTCTTTGTGCTCTAAGTTTTTGATCAATTTCTGGTTTTATTTACCTTTGCCAATCCCCAAAACACATTAACAGTGGTCCTGCCTGACAGCTTATGCAAAGATGATGCACAGAGACAGACATGTGTGCAAGGCCTCCAGGATTATATAAACCATCTGAACAAAGACCTCACTGTCATGTTTGAAGCCTAGGTGGCAGTCAGGGCTGGAAATTGAGGGGSTGGAGCATGTCTAGAGGGCAAAGGAGCTGGAAAAGAGTCTGGAGCACAGGTCTGATCAGGAGCAGCCAGGAGAGCTGGAAAAGGRGCTCAGCCTGGAGAAAAGGAGGCTCAGGGGGGACCTTCTGSCTCTGCACAGCTCCTGACAGGAGGGGACAGCCAGGGGGGAAGTCAGKCTCTGCTCCTTCTGCACAAATGAGTGACAGGACAAGAAGAAATAGCCTGAAGTGACAAGAAGAAATCACACCAAGGGAGGTTTGGTTGGATATTAGGAAAAATCTYTTCACAGAAAGGGTAGTCAGGCATTGGAACAGGCTGCCCAGGGAAGCTGTGGAGTCATCAGCCCTGGAAATGTTTTTAAAAACCTGCAGATGTGGCACTGAGGGACATGGTTTAGTGATGGACTTGGCAGTGCTGGGTAAAATGGTCTCAGAGACCTTTTCYAATCTAAATGATTCTGTGATTGGACTCAATGGTCTCGGAGACCTTTTTCAAACKAAAKGATTCTGTGATTCCATGGCATCCCTGCACATCCCCATACMCTTCTCATCTGCCTTTTCATCATAATTCCAACCTGCTTAGCACATGGTGTGTGCAGGAGGAAACCTTCTACACTTACTCTTCACTAGCTGGTAAGATGCTTACAAATCCATCTGGAAAGGTTTTGACTTAATTTTTAGCCATGAAGATGAACTTGAAAATTTTGTATCTGAAGAGTTAAAAGCTCCATAATTTTAATTATATCACTTTAATGGCATGTTGGGTATTACAGCTTTTAAATTGATTTTCTTTCATTTTTGTGGTTTGAGTTTTTGGGTTTTTTTCTTTTTCTTAACTTCAGCATGATAAATGCAGACTTCAGTACAGCAACTGCTTTGATTTCATTTGGAGCACTCCTGGGGAAAACAAGTCCCATTCAGATGCTGATCCTGACTCTTCTGGARATCACCATGTTTGCATGCAATGAACACCTAGTTACCAAAGTATTCAAGGTACAACTATTTAGCAATCATTGTTTTCTCTTTATAACAAATCTTTTCACTTTTTAATACTTCCAGTTTGCTTAGTCTGGGCTCTGATTTCTACCACAGAATTAAACCATYAAGTCCTCCAGACTTCTCATTCATCAGACCCTTGTCTTTCTGCTGTATAAAGTCTCTGGCATTRTTTTTGGTCCCTGTTACAGGCCACAGATGTTGGAGCTTCGATGACTATCCATGCTTTTGGGGCTTATTTTGGTTTGGCTGCAGCTTTCGTCTTGTACCGTCCTGGTCTGACGAACAAACATGATAATGATGAATCCACCTATCACTCAGACATGTTTGCCATGATTGGTAAGTGAAGTAATATCAAGAGGTGATCAGCTGTTCATCCCTCTCCCATCTCTACTWTTTTCTGATTACCTATTATTATACTACATTAATTTTCCCAAGTACATTTCTGGAGGCAAATTCCTTTTAGTCTCATTAATGCACCGTATTTTCAGTGGCACACATATTTTTACAGTTTTTTCTTGCTTCCAAGGATGGAAAGATYAAATAAAATATGTGTTTTCACTGTGCATTACTGGTGACTTCCTTTCTGTTAAATCTTGTACTTTTCAGCAGTATTTCCAAAGTAATTGTCCATAATTAAAAGGATTGAGTTGGGTCATGGTAATGAATGTCAGAAACCATATATCTGTCTGTCCATGAGAACTGTTCATAGACCAATTCACCAGCTAAAACTTTCACCTGTATTGATAGATGATAAAGGATTTGCTTGTGAATTGTGTTGCCTGTGCCTCCTGCTCTGGCTGGGGTTTCACAGTGCTGGTGAGCTCTGACAGTGAGAGGGGCATGACAAGGGGTCATTAAAGCCTTCCAGTAAGACTTGACAAGAGAGACCATGTGTCAGTATCCCAGCTGCCAGTGTCAGAAAAGCTTCTGCATAKTCTATTATTTCTTCCAGAATTTTGGCCATTCCGTGTTTCTCATTAATTGTCTCCTCATTTCTTGGTAGCTCTGATGTATTTGCCCTTGTGACTAAACAGCTTTTGCTTTGTTTTGACTTCTACTCATGCAGGTACCCTGTTCCTTTGGCTTTTTTGGCCCAGTTTTAACTCTGCCATTGCAGAAGCCCAGGTAACAGCCATTATCAACACTTACTACTCCTTGGCGGCCTGCACCATTGTAACATTCGCCCTCTCCAGCTTGGTGGATAAAAGAGGCAAATTCAGTATGGTAAGAATCACATCATAACCCTTCTTAAATCGAGTCAACCCTCTCCAATAAGGATGAGTAGGCAGATTCCCAGTGTCCATCTATCTGTCCAGGCTATCTGAAGCCTTTCCCCATACTATGGCCAGAATTAGASCTATTTTACTTGTAAAACCTTCAAAGTCTGATGAGAAGTGGCTGAAAGAGCTGGGGGAGCTTAAGAGAAAAGGAGGCTCAGGGAGGATCTTCTCACTCTCTAAAACTCCCTGAGGAGGAAAGGTTCAACCAGGTGGGGCTTGGTCTCTTCAAATACCAAATGACAGCATGAGAGGAAACAGCCTCAAGTTGCATCAGGGCAGATTTAGACTGGATATTAGGATAAATTTCTTCACAGAAAGGATTGAAAAGCAGTGTAGTGGACTGGGAACATGGTGGTTGTACTGGTTTGATGGTTGGATTTATTAATTTCAAAGGTGTCTTCCAGCCTTAATGATTCTGTGATGATTCTCTCTTGTTCACAGAACCTGCTGGACCATAGAGACATTAGTCCAGTGTTCAGGTGGATTTTTGAATCTTATTTCAAAGTTCCTACTTGAGTTTCCTTATTACAACAACCAAAATAGGTCTCTCAAGGAAATGACCCATTCCCTGGAAATCTCAGTGCATCTCCACAACAGACAAAACCAAACCAGCTTCTGTCACTCTAAAATCCAGCTCAGTGTTCATCCACTCCTTTCCAGCAGCTGCAGTTATTTGTCTGAGCCCAGCATGTGCAAGAGAGCTTTCAGAGGCACTCAGCCCTAAAACAAACCACTGCCCCTCCTGTGTCATCTCTGCCTTGCTCTGTGTCCCCTCTGCAGGTTCTCATTCAAAATGCCACCCTGGCAGGAGGAGTAGCAGTGGGTACCTGTGCTGACCTGGAAATCCACCCTTTTTCTGCCATGTTCATTGGGGTCATTGCTGGAATTGTCTCTGTCCTTGGGTTCCAGTTTCTGACTGTAAGTGTTGGGGACACAGCTCTGCTCCCATTTTTTATTTCTCTTTGGCTTTCCTGGAGCTCCTTAGGTTTGCTGCAAAGGGAGGATAGATACAGTAAATCCAGGAAGTGGTGACTTTTATTAATTTTTTGATTCTTGTACTTCTGCTCTTCCTTTTGCATACCATCTAGAGATCATGGAAAACCATAAACTCACTCTAAACTTCCTATTTCCCCTCATTTCAGCCTGTGATGGCATCCAAGTTGAGAATTCAAGACACTTGTGGAGTTCATAACTTACATGGTTTACCTGGAATTCTGGGGGGTATTGCTGGCATCGTAGTGACTGCGATAAAAACGGAAACTAGGTGAGTTATAGAGAGAAGAGAGAAAAGTTYTTTGATTTCTGAAGGTCTATTATAATTTGCTACCTTATTTGGATAATGATTTTCTTAGGAAATGCATCATTGTTTTGATGTCAGGCATTGTATTCTCATTTAATTTGGGTTCTTCTTGATCTCCTGCCTTTAACACACTATTTAAATGCCAAGCTTGTTACAGATTAAAAGCTCAAATAAAAATAAATTAATTAAAACATCAAAAAGAAACAGCACACTGAACCATTCAAACATAGAAAAACAGCTTTATTATGACTCTACAATTGCACTGTTGGTATTTGTAAAATTTAAAAAAAAAAAGGCAAAACGGCTTCTTTCCACTATCTCATAAGACTCCAAAAAGATGAAATGCTGGTTGTTTTGACAACAGGGAGTATTCTCTAATGGCTTACAGGACAYTAATAACCTTCTCAAAGAACTTGTTTTCAACTGTAGCCTAAAACAAAGTTAAATTAAAGTCATGAGTTCCTTCCTGTACACAGCAATGGCAGGATTTGTGGGACTCGATGTTCTTGGAGATCTTTTCCAACCATAAAGATTCTAGGATATTTTCCTGTCAGTCAYCTTGTCCAGCATGCAGCAAGTACAAGTTGTAAGACTGATCATCAGTCTCAAAGTGTAACAATTTTTTCATAGGCAATGGTTTTGTTTTCTACCCTTTTCAGGAATGGTCACGTGCTGACTCCTGCCATGCAGGCTGCTGCCCTGGGAAGTACACTTGCMATTGCAATTGTGGGAGGAGCACTCACAGGTCAGTGTGATGCTTATAGTGACAAAAAACACTGTGAATTCAGAGGTTTCCCCATGGAGAATTTAAATGTATGAATAATTTTGTGTGAATAATACAAAATTGATATAATGAGTCCCGATGCCAAAAACTCAAATATGGAAAAGCAGTTTTCCAACGTTTTTGTCTTCAAATGAAGTTCAGGTTTGTCAGGAAGAATTTCTTCACTGAAAGGGTGGTCAGGCATTGGAAGGGGCTTCCCTAGGAAATGGTGGAGTCCCCATCCCTGGAGGTGGCCAAGGAGTGACTGGATGTGGCACTCAGGGCACSAGTCTGGTTGACAAAGATGGTGTTTGTTCTTGGATTGGACCTGATGATCTTGGAGGTTTTTTCCAACCTAAATGTTTCTGTATATCTCACTGAATACATGCTCCAAAGATACCAAGTTTTATTCCTATAAGGATAATAAGGTGTTGTTCTGGAAGGAATTCTTCTCCAGATTCAGACACTTCAAATTCTGAACAGAAATTAGTCTGAGATCAAGACCTATTCAATGAGGCGTCACGCGTTGCCATGTGTTTGTGAAAACTTCCAAACAAACAMACAGAAAATTAGACTGAAACAGAAAATTTTGATCTGAAATCTGGTCAATTAGAAGCAAGCTGTTACTTATGCTCTTATTTATGTTTGTATGAAGAAATCTGCATCACCTCTCAGAATAATTGACCTGATATCCCAGGATGGTTGGGCATTTCTGTAGATGAGGAAATCAGTCAGAAAATTTAGCTGGATGTCTAGGGCACATTTGAGGGACATTCATTTGGTCATTTTCTTCATTTTATAAACCTCTGATGCTGATTTTTCTGCAGGTGCTATTCTAAAGATCCCCTTCTTGGGACAAGTATCTGACCAGAATTGCTTTGATGACTCTGCTTATTGGGAGGTAAGACACAACTCCTTTTATTTTCATTATATTGGAAGATGTACAGCCACTGCAGCCCTGCTCTCCTGGGCTTTGTGGTTTGCMCACATGAGTCAGAAAGGCTGCCTTTTCAAAATTCAAAAATCCTGCTCTACTTCAGGCTGTGAATTTATCAAGGCCAGGCCACCTTCATGATATTTTTTGGCCTTCTTGAGTAATCATGCCTTTTTCATTGGGCTCACCTTGAGCAAAAAGCAGAAACAGAGACAACAAATTGATATCACAGTGGGGGCCTTTATCTCTCTCTTACGTGCTCACTGTATCAGGTATCCTCTTCCTTATCAGAGACTGATGACATATTCTTAATTTAGGCAATCCGAACTTTATTGTTTTGTGCCAAGACAAACCCAAAAAGGCAAGGGAAGAATATTTAATATACATTCCTTGTAAATAAAATGTGAAGTTAAAGGAAATTTTATTCATTTTTTTTCAATAAATTAAACACCTTTTCTATGAAGAAAAACCCTGAGTTCATCCCTCAGTAACCAGAATTGATGTCTCATGTCAGGCTGTGTCATTGTTAATAAACARATATATATTATATACAAAGATAATTACATTCTCAGCACATTTTAGTCTTCTTTTATAGCAAAAGCAAATCTATATGYCCTTAACTGAGCTCTTCTTTGTTTTTCATGGCAGGTTCCAGAGGAGGAGACAGTGCCTGAAATTCACTCCAGCCACCGTGATGAGCACAGCAGATTTGAAGCTGCCATGTAGAAAAATAATCAATCTGCAGCATTTGTCCTAATGATGTCCTTTTCTGTTTCTAATGCTAAAAAAACAATGAAACAAMATCCAAGTATTGTCCCAACCACACCAGTTTTTTAACAAAAGGCTGAAGATAGCTATATTTTTATAAAAGAGAACAAGCTTGATTTTAGATGACTTAGTCATTATGCCAAGCTCAGGTGAATAAATTAGGTCCTTCTAATGTATTTGTTCATCAGAAAAAAGCATCACAAATTGCTCTTTAAAATTATCTTTATTTTATCTTTTGTTGTCACTGACAACAATATAGCTGTTGTATTAAACTTTGGGTTTCAAGATTATTACAGGACAATATATTTAATTGTGAGATTTCTTAGTTAYATCCTTTAACTGTATAGGGGTAATCAAGAAGAAATTAATTGATTTTTTTAAATGGATTTAAACAAACTTTCACCAGTGTATCCCAGCTAAAATTTTTGAGAAAGTATGTTGTCCTGTTTTCTGATGGAGGAGAAARCATGCTGTATTTTGAAGCTTGATTATGACAGGAAGCAAAATGTTGAAATAATTCTTATGGCAAAGCACAGAATACAGTGATTGATAAGGCAATATAAGTATCAAGATTCATTGTTAATATGTTTRTTGAAAGGGAAAAGAAAGTGAAATTGTAAAAAGTTCATTATTGTTACAKATCTATTTATTTATTGTCATAGATTTAGTTAGTTTCAAGGACATAATAAGGAAACTGAGTAGGAGCTATGAAAAACAAGTGATTGCATAATAGGTCTTATTCCATTCAACAGTAATAAGTGGATTGTATCAGTGTTAATGTCAAGAAATATAACCTGAACTAATGCCAGCTCCAGAAAAACATGAATTGTTTGGAACTGACTGGAAAGAAATTATTTTCAACCTGCAGAAGACTCGGCAGAGAACTTCCATGGGGCGAGTCACTGACTCTGAAGCCACTTTCTCTTAAAGAAGTGAAAGCAAAAAGAGGAAAACTGAAGCTAAATTAAGGGAAATCAACTTCATAGGAGAAGTGGTGACAGTGGCTGCTCAGTCCAGAGACAAAAATTGAGGTATCTGAAGGAACTCCATGAGGTGCCTTTGTGCATGGGATAATCCACTGAGAGACGATGGATGGGAAGTGGAAATCGAGCAGAAGGAACGCAGTGCCTCAATTCATCATTCATGGAAAGCTACTGCTGATGTCTGAATAACAGGCAAAGAGGGTGAACTTTCAACCTTTTTTTTAATACTAAGATCTCATTTCAARTCTTACTTATCAAACTTAAGGGGAAAACTCCTCTCATATGAAATAGCACTTAGTTTTAATTTCTGCTGATGTATTTTTCCTTGCAAATCTTTAGAAAGATACTAGGTAGGGCTGTCCCATATGTTATACCTGCTGTATACTGCTACATATGTCAGATTTCTATCCATGAATAAAAATACATTTGTTGTATCCCACTTTAGTTCAGATAAGCTCTTTTGCAGATGTGCAATGACTGACTCTCTTCTACCTTGTTGGCTRTAAGATGACCTTTATCTTCTCAAAGCAATCACACATTCATTTTTGTAAAAATCGAGGAAGCATTTAACAATGTAAATATTGCATTTGCAAAAATTTTAGAAGTATTTTGTGCATAATTTATTAAGTGTTGAAGTACTTGAAAAATATTCTATTTCTGGACAGCCTGTAAAAATCTTATCTTCAATACATGAATTTCACCCCTCARATTCCTGCTTGGGAGTTCAGAGGGTCTTTCATTCACCCTAAAGCAGGTGAGGTAATTTCACTAGTTTTGACTGCTGAGCACACAGGAATACCTGAGTGAGGAAGCAKCACCCACTGGCAGTAAATTAATAATTTGAATTATAGTAATTAATAATTTGAATTATGGAATCTTTAAGGTTGGAAAATACTTCTGAGATCATCAGGTCCTATCTTGGATGGATTATCATCATGGCCAGTAAATCACATTGAGAATGCTGTGTCTACTCATTTCTTGAACACTTCCAAGGATGGTGACTCACCGGCTTCCCTGGGGAGCCTGTTCCAGTGTTTAACCACTCTTCTAGTGAATAATTTTTTCCTAACCTAAACATTCTCTGGTGATTGATGCCTTCAATAATAATATTTAGGGGTTCTTTTAAAATCCARAAGGGAAAAAATGAACTATACGTTTTTGTTTTCCAGTTCTCCTTAWAATCTTTCCATAGCAATCCATACCCTCATCCTCTCAGTATTCATTGTCCCCAAACTTCTTTTTCAGAAGATTCCTCCTCCAGAGAAATCAGCTCCCCCAGAGACCTTTGAGTCTCTCAAAAAACAGAGTAAGGAGATGAATCCCTTTGTTCTACCAGAGCTTTAAATGCTATTTTTTTCCACGTGACTGTGCCTTTGAAGTATACAACWTGTTTCTCCAAAGGCTTTTTACCCTTATTGCTCACATCCACATTGCAAATGCCAGTGGCATTTGGTTCTTTGGCTTAGGGTATTTTCTTTGGTTGGTCATTTCCCAATTAATCAAAGCTTTGAATACCTTGAATCAGCAGAGCTTCATTAATAATCAGTTACAACTTCTGTGTAATACATGACTGGATGCTTAAAAGACAAAAGTTGAAATTATTTTACTAAAAACCCTTTTGTTCTTCCATAAGGAAGCCTTACACTGGCAGGAAAAGAAAGTAAGGAGTTAAATAAGACATGGAGTGAAGGATGAGACTGAAAAGTAAACAAAAGTTAAAGTACAACTACCCTAAATTTGAGGCTCATGATCATCAGCATTTCTTTCTTTCTCATAAAMGACTTGCAATGTTTTATCCCTTCCAACAGTCACTCAGCACTCCTCCTGTCTTACCTTTGTTCTCACTTTGACTTCTTTTACATTAAGAGAGTTTAAATAAGGTGTTGTGGGGTGTTTTTTTTGGTTTTTGGTTTGTTTTTAGGGTTTTTTTTTAATGAGTAAAATTTCAATGATATCTTCTTTAAACTAACTAAAGGTCAAACTTACTTTAAACTAACTAAAGGTCAAGCTTACTGGTCAGCCCTTTTCAGAACACCAGTGAGCGACCACAGCTTTGAAGGCTGTTGTATAGTTCTCCATTCCTACCTCAGTCAGAGCAGTATYTTTGTATTTCATTACTGAAAAGAAAATGTATTTGAAAGCCATTGGCTGAATATTTGCTTACAAAATTCCTTTTAACATTTGTGCTCAAATCTGCTGCTGAATAAATGCATTGATTGAATGATCAGATGACCAACTGCATTTATTTAACATTTCTTGGGGATGTCTTCTTTCTCTCTTACTGGCATCAACCTTTTCTTAAAATATATTCTCAAATATATTATCTCAAATATAATATTCTCTATATATTATTTCTCAAAATATACATAACAAAATATGTCTCCTCTTGCAAAAGGAGAGCTCTTCCTGTTCTTCTAAGCCTCCTGCAAACTGTTTACCTTTCAGCTTCCTCTCATTTCCTTGCTATTGGTTAAACTCCAGATATATGTGGAAAATTTGACATACTCAGTGCCTTTTTACCCACTCTGGAAAAGTCAAGTAGAATCAGGCARACTGGAGCACAGCTGGATGCTGGCCCTGGACTTTTTCCAGGATATCTTCCAGCTAGATGAAATGTCCTGATCTCTCCTCTGGAGCCCCTGGGGTCAGCACCAGGCTCAGGGTGAGCCAGGCCAAGAGCAGCCTTGCTCAGGTCCCTCTCCCAGCCTTGCTCAAACTCCTCTCCCAGGTTTGCTCAGGTCCCTCTCCCAGGTTTGTTCAAGTCCCCCTCCCAGGCTTGCTCAAACTCCTCTCCCAGGTTTGCTCAGGCCCCTCTCCCAGCCTTGCTCAGGTCCCCCTCCCAGGTTTGTTCAAGCCCCTCTCCCAGGCTCCCAGCCATGTGCCAGGGCTCTTTTCCTCTAGGTCTCTGCTGCCCCATTCCCTGGGGAATTCTCCATTCCCTCCTCTCCTCTGCCCCTGACCATGTCTCTCCAGGGACCCTGACACCTTTGGGAGAGAAGGACAAGGGGCTCAGCCTTGAGGCACCGCACCTCACACAACCCTCAGGTTCTGGCCTCAAGGCCACATGAAACTTATGTTCAAGATTTCTGCTGGAAAACTCTTCCAAACACTGTTCTGTRGGCTGTGACTCAACTTTTTTGTCCAGTCTTCCCCTTGGCTTGCTCTTTTAATACCTCCTCCTCTTCTGCTCACTCTCTGAGACACCTGAGTTAGGCTGTACCTCAGCCCCCTTTCCTCAGCCAACAAAGGACATCTTTTCCCAGTGCTGTGTCCAGTTCTGGGATTCCCAGTACCAAAGAGATATGGACAGACTGGAGAGAGTCCAGCAAAGGGCCATAAAGGTGCTGGAGTGATTGCAACATCTCTCACATGAGGAAACACAGAGAGGTGGGAGTTCAGCCTAGAGGAGGGAAGGCTCAGCAAGATCTTATCAGTATAAACACCCTGGGGGAAAGGATCAAATAAATCMGAGCCAGACTCTCCTCAGTGTGTGCCCAGTGCCAGGACCAGAGGCCATGGGCACACACTGAAACTCAGGCGGTTTCAGGAATTTTCAGGAGGTTCATCTCTGAACATCAGGAAACATTTTTATCTTGTGAGAGTGACGAAGCACTGGCACAGGTTGCCCAGGAGATGTGGAGTCTCCCTCCTTAGGGTCATCTAATTTTTTTAGGTCTTTGGAGATGTTCAAAACCTGTCWGGACATAGGCTGGGGCAAGTGGCTCTTGGTGACCCAGCTTGAAAGGGGGATTGAACCAGACAAATTCCAGAGTCCCCTCCAACCTCAATAATTCTGTGATTTCAAATTCCCAATGGAATCAAAGTTATGCCACCCACAAACAGGTTTGTGAAAAGCCCTGGGAAGCATGTGAGAAAGCAATTACACAATCTGAAAATAAGAAAGGTGTCCTGTTTCCTCAAACCTGCAAACCTTGAGAAAAGTAATAGACTGTCAGGCTGATGGGTTTATTAGAGGCCTGCAACTGGGTTATGTGTGAAGAACTGAGCAGAGATTATCACACTAAGTGTGTGAGTATTGTCTTAACTCTGCAAAAACAGGTTTATTAGGGATGAATCAGTTTGTGAGTCTCACATTCATACACTAAGCATATATGTACTGTCTTAACTCTGCAAAAACAGATACATCTGCTCTCAGCTTGTGTCTCACATGCCTACATCACACACTTTTAAAAAAATTAATCTCTTTGCACTACACTCTTGGACAGTGGAATTTTGATTCCTCAGGAGTATCAAGGATATCTGTGCTAAAGGCAAAAACATGATTAATCAGTAACCTGGACAGCGTGCAGAATTTATGGCTTTCATAGCAAATGTCAGGTTGATGACCTGAAGTTATCCCTGTTCTTGGACTTTCACACTTGCCCAGTGACCCATACTCACCCAGTTACATTGGTTAGCAAACATATATATATGCCCCTGTACCCTTCTGAGGATTCATTAGGAAGCACATGGGAAGAGAACAGGTCACCAGCCACGATTAAAACATACCCTTCAGTGGAAAAGAGGTTTATGGACTAACACAAGAGCCTCTCAAGCCCAATTATTTCAGGAGGACAGAGATCCAGTGCCTACATTTTCTCTTTTCTGTGGCAAATACTTGGCTGAATAGAGATGGGCTGGAACAGCAGCACTTCCATTGGTTTTGTGTTCATCCTGGCTTTTCTCTCCATTTTGAAAACAGCAGGTTTCTGGAACAGCAGCACTTCCATTGTGTTAGTGTTGATCCTGGCTTTTCTCTCCATTCTGAAAACAGCGGGTTTCTGGAACAATGACCGAAGACATAACTTTCCTCCAGGTCCAAGACCATTACCTATAATTGGAAACCTTCTTTTGTTTGACTTGAAGAGACCCTACAGGACYTATCTACAGGTACTCATTTTCTTTTCTGTTGGTCCTATCAACCAAGCCCCATAGTCCAAGATGTCAGAGAGTTTCTCCTGTTGCACCCGATGTATTGCATCCACGCAGGAGCCTTTAGCAAGGGACCCAGAGATGGTTATTTGAGCAGAAAATGCTGTTGAATGCAGCATCGTTTCTTTACTGTAATATTTTATCCAGGTTTCAGCCTTCAACAACTTTCAAATTAATGGCAAGTATCCACCTTATTTTGGTGGTAATTTTGAGAAAAAGACAACAGAATAAGGAGTCATTTTGATATGTGGTGTAACTCTGTCTGTCTTCTGCTGATTGATGTACCTGGAACTGTGACGGCAGCATCTTGGCTTCACTGATTTATCAATGTTCTCATCTCCCTTTCCTCTTTTCTTCCCCAAAAGCTGAAGATATAACTATATACTCTTAATATTCAGGGCCAATCTTTGCCAAAACAATAAATCTTTCAGTTTTGTTCTAAGCTTTCTTTACCTAGTTTATTGCAGGGCTTTGCTGACTCTGAGTGAGAAGAGTTCTCTGAACCTGCTCCTTTCTTAGAGTTTTTTCTGCTTAGACATTAAAATTACACATCTTCCCTGCTGATGATTTTGAAAGGGATATTTGCACCAACAAACCTGTATGGATGTTGTACCCACAAATCAAAAGACTGCTTAGATGCAATATCTGGAATATCACTGTAGCTCTCCTACACAGTCCAGTTGTGTTGACAAAAGCAAGCTCCATCTGTTTTCAGGCCAGCAGAACCAACATGTATCTGCTGTAATTCAGTGATTCCTTTCTGATGCTGAATACTGGCTCTCTGACTTGAGCACAATTCAGATATGGGTCACTGCTCCTGTTGTTTCAGCTGGCTGTACTTGATTACCACTTGCTGGACATTTTGCATCTTGATGCTAAATAGATGCCTTCTGTTTCTCTCTGCAATGCCACTAGAAAATGAGTGCAGTCAGGAAACCCCTCTCCAGTAGTCAGAAGAATCAGGAACACCAAGTTACATAAAAATGAATCAACCTGTACCGGCTAAAAAGCTACCACATTGTCTCTGAGACAGATTCATGGTGCATGTAATCATGTATAAAAAGTTTGAATGTATCTGATGCTAAATCCTGGCCCAGAAACAAACTTATTTATTTTTAATAAAATAATGGTACCAAACATTTGAACAGGTTGTTCAGGTGTAGCCTGTGCACAAAAGAAGCACAATACCATGGAGTTAGCATGGAGTGAAAAAATGAGTCAAAAATTGAATTTACAAGGGTTTCTGAGGGCAGACAGAACTCTCAGTGCATTCTTTGCTGACTTGGGGTTTCAGCTGTTGATACTTCTGCTCAGTTTAGCACAATGGAACTCTTCCCCCARCTGTTCCATTTAGTCATTATCCACCACAATGTCTGGCACTTTCTCATCATTTAAATCAAATGCCTTTCCCTGTAGTCAGGAAAATATCCACCATGTGAGTAACCCAGAGGCAGGACTGGAAAATAAGCAGCACTGGAACAGGTGATGAATTTCTCTTTAGGCTGTAGAAGTTGTAAATCACTGTTCTCTTCTCCTGACAGCTGTCCAAAAAATATGGTCCAGTCTTCAGTGTTCAGATGGGGCACAGGAAAGTTGTAGTGATTTCTGGCTACGAGACAGTGAAGGAAGCTCTTGTAAACCAAGCAGATGCATTTGCAGAGAGACCTAAAATCCCAATCTTTGAAGATTTGACTAAAGGAAATGGTAAGTTGGTCTTATTCTTCCTTATCAGCTTGACCTACTCTTTTTCTTTTTTCCTACAGAGAAAGCAGGAGCTGGAACAACACTTTTGATCAGAGATCACAAAAGGCATTGGAAATAGGGAGCAATTTCATTGACTTTAGCACACTTATTCAACTTTGAAACTACTGACAGTGACAACAAAACAACCATAACTCTAAAAATAAGTACAGCAACAGAAAATTGATCGTGACAGGATCTAGACTTCCAGGATCTAGAACAGAGCATCCTTGACAGAAAAGCATTTCTAGCTCTCATGACATGGCTCTGAACTTCTGGGGTTTTGGGCTTATCATAGAACAACCTTTTCTGAAACTAGTATTTTACTGTTGCTCATCATTTCAGTGGTAAATAGTGCTTTTAAGTTCAGAGTGTGACAATAGATAGCATGTAGCACATACAGAACTAAGAACTAARCAGAACTAAAATAAACTAAGAACTATAAACCTAAAATAAACTAAGAACCTATAAACTAGGAACTAAGAACTATATAGAAATAAAATAAATCCACAACTGTGGATTTATTTTAAAAAGRGGAACACTGTCTAATGAGCAGGGTTTCTAAATAAGAATTTCACAYCCAAACTTCATTCTAATTTAGAATAAGAATTTCATATTTACGTCTCCAAAGATCCTTGGAAAAAAATCAGGAATAATTATGTGAATATTTCAACAACTGCATCTTTTGATCATATTATTGCATAAAAGCTTACTTTTCAGGTTTTTGTGATTTGGGAAGAAAACCATAGCTGAGGTCATCAGTTAAATGAAAAGAAACTGTGTGAAAAAAATACAGTGAAAAAAAATTGATGATGGAGGTTTTAAGACATTACCTAATTTTTAAGACATATTTTCCTACTTAATTTTTTTCCTGTAGTTATCAGAGATCTTAGTTCAATTCCACTTGCAAACTATGATGACCAGCAGTTTGATCTTGAATTTCAATGTCCACTTTCTTTCAGTGACAAKTGTCTTTGAGGATATATATTCTTCTTAAGATTGATTAAGTAAACCTTAAATATTTATCCTTTGCTTGTGTAATGAACCTGTTGTTGAGGATTGAAAATACTTAAGGCACAGTTGTGTGGTTTTCCTCATCTGGATGCAGTTTAACTTGTTTTAAAAGTGACTGCTAGCAAACAGGTCTATTCTATGCTTACAAAATTATTTAAAATCTTCTGCCCCACTGAAATGTTCTCTTGGTCTCAGGGGTTGTTTTTGCCCATGGTGAAAACTGGAAGGTGATGAGAAGGTTTACCCTCACAGCCTTACGAGACTTTGGGATGGGCAAAAAGGCCATTGAGGATCGGATCGTGGAGGAGTACGGGCACCTGGCAGACTCCATCGCCTCCCAGGAAGGTGGGTGGCTCTCAGAACCTCTGCTGGTCACAGTGACTCTGAGATATGTACCAGCTTCTTTTTCCCAGCCTGGCCGTCGAAGGAGGAGTCAGGATTCTTTTGTTCTCGTTCTCAAGGTTGTTTATTATCTCTTATCTATAACATTCCTTCTCTGGCCTGCTGAGGTCTGTCTGGCAGGTCGGGTTGAGGCACACTGCCCACCCTTGGGGCATTGTTATCATCTTATACTAAAAACTACGTGTGCCTAATACCTATCAACTACTTTAGACAGTGAGTTTCTGCCTTAAACCAATCCAAAAGTGCCACCATCACAGCAGAAGATGGAGGCCAAAAAGAAGAAGGAGAATGACTGGACACGCCCAGATTCCTCGATCTTGCCTGTAAGAGCCTAAATTAGAGATGTGAGACTCCAGGCAGCTCTCCAAAATGCAGTTTATTCCATCCAAGAGGAATGGAAGCAGTCCAGGGTCATGGGCCACAGAGCCTGTGCCTACAGCTGTCAGCTCCTGCTGCAGGCAGGCCTGGAGACCCTTTGGTTTTGGTTACAATGCATTATATACTTTTCTTTCCTGAGCATCTTAGTACAGTAGAGCAAATCTATACCTTAACTTTTATCTATAGCCTATCATAACTAGTATAATTACCATACTCATGTTACTATTCTCCAATCATTAAAAGTTAGTACATTATAGTTTAAGCTAGAAGTTGTTATTCAGTTTTCYTGCARTGGAAAGTTCTGAGACCTTTTTTTCTGCTTGCCACATCRGCAGGCTTGTTAGCCTGTGCTATCTTCCTGCTTGGTAAAAACACCTTCTTGTTTGAGGTGGGTTTATCCTTTGCTCTAAGTCACAAAAACCCCTTCTAACTAACAYACCCTTTGCCTYCTTGRTTATCCAGTAAGACTCAGCAATTCTYTTCTTCTATATCAAAACTTGCTTCCATCTTTATTCCTTTGTCAGACTCTACATTTAAAAATCTTTCTGCTAAGCATACGTCTGTGAGACTTTCTTGTCAAACTGTCATCCTTCCCAACACTTGCCTCCTGAACCTCCATTCTAAAAACCCAAAAATCTATTTTTCACCCCATGACAAACTAACTCTTATTCTACTTAAACTCTCTTGTCTTGTAATTCTTCATATAAAGGTTGGTAATTGTTTTTCCTGGGTCAAGATCAAAGGCACAGGTGTCCTGGGCTCTGTGCCAAGGTCTCTGAGTCCCCCGGGCAGGCGCTCGAGTCCTCCAGGGCAGTCAGAGGGATTTCCTGGGTTCCAACAGGTTGGCTGTTCATTCTGCAAACCCATRGAATCACAGAGTCACAGAATGATTTGGGTTCAAAGGGACCTTAAAGCTCACCCAGCTGCAGCCCCTTCCATGGGCAGGGACACCTTCCCCTACCCAGGCTGCTCCCAGCCCTGTCCAGMCTGGCCTGGGACACTTCCAGGAGTGGGGCAGCCACAGCTTCTCTGGGCAGCCTGTGCCAGGGCCTCACTACCTCTAAGGTTTTGTCCAAGTATGCAGAGGCTTTTTGAGCCTTCTCAAGTTCAGACCTTTATAGGAAATGTACACCAGTTTGATGAATTCGGCTYCTCTGGCATTTTTGTGTCTTGCTATGGTATTCTGACATTTCATAATAATCAATGTTAGCAATCAATCATAAATAAATAGCTATATTTAATAATAAATTTATATTTACAAATTACATCTCTTTATTACAATGTAACAAATTCTCTTGTTCCTTGTCTAGGAAGTCCCTTTGATGCCAGCAAAATAATTAATGCAGCAGTTGCTAATATAATTGTGTCAATATTGCTTGGAAAACGATTTGACTACAAAGACCCCGGATTTGTGAGACTTCTAAATATGACCAACGAAAGCATGAGGCTTGCTGGGAAACCTTTGGTCACGGTAATGATTCACGTGTTTATGTTGCCGTTCCACTGCATGCCAATAGCAATACTGGTGATCAGTTTCTTCTATTAAACAGGAAAATATGAGACTTTGAGAGATAATTGATTTACAAAGCGCTTTCTTGGACAAAAAACCCTTGAGAGACAGTTTGGGAATCATGAAGTCAGCAATCAAGCCTCCAGTCTCTCAAAAACATATTTAGGATAGAGTTTGAAGAGTGCTAGTGAGTGAAAAATACCTTTGTATGTTTGTATGCAATGCTGCCACACCCTGGATTGATTTATGTTTATCTAGGTTTTGAAAAAAAAAAAAAAAGTGGAAGAGCTGGCCAAAACAATAAAAAAGTTGCTGGCCAACATTTCCATCTGCCTCGTGGCAGTTTGAAGATGTTTGAGCCTGACACCTACACTACTCCTGAAAAACAGTAATAAAACAGTAATTTTACAAGATTTTTACATCTATTCGGTGGTCTTTGATGAACTTCCTACCACAATTCATCCGCTCAGTTTTTCATGTTCCTAAAAACAAAATATTAATCTTAAGTTTTTGAATTTGTATCTGCAAGGATGGCCAAATGTTGTTAATTTGTTTCTGTAGTGTTTTCAGAGCTCTGGCTGATAAACTCTCTCTAACAACTTCCACTCTCGTAGATGTACAATATCTTCCCCTACCTTGGATTCCTCCTAAGGGCTAACAAGCCTATCCTTCGAAACAGAGATGAATTCCATGATTTTGTACGAGTTACTTTTGTAGAGAACCTCAAAAACCTGGACAAAAATGACCAAAGAAGTTTTATTGACGCATTCCTGGTTAAACAGCAGGAGGTAACTGAGCATTTTCTTGCTGTTTCCATCTCTTACAGTTCTATGAAGACATTTGCAATTTTCTTTCAGTCCTTACAATTACAGCTGAATTTCTTGAGGGAAGCTGTCTTTGAGAAAATACATATGACAAAGTGGTGGAGTTGAACAGATACTTCATGCTGTTGAAATTCCAACCTCTTTTAATCAGTGAACATTTATCCTTATTTATTTTCTTCAGACTGTATAAATATATTTACCAAGGCTGCATCTTTTTATCTGCTCTCTTTGTTGTCCCAGCTCCTCTGGCTCTTTTGAAAACATAACACATTACAGAATGGAATCACTACCTGGGCTTTACTGGGACTTATTTGGGGTCTCTGATATGGTTGGGTCACCTTCCCCACGGGGAAGTCAGCTCCCTTTGCAGATGGTCCCAGTTAATACAAAGATATATCAACACTCTCCTCCAGGCACAAGCCCAAAGCTCTTCCTTGTCTTTCACACTTTTTTAAAATATAGGATTTATATCTTAGCAAATATTTCTCTACATAAATTGCATTTTCACATGGAAAGCTTTAAGTTTTCATCCTTTTATCTCAACGACTTTTTTCAGGAGAAATCCACTACCAATGGGTATTTCCATAATGGCAACTTGCTAAGCTTGGTGAGCAATTTGTTTACTGCTGGTGTGGAGACCATTTCCACCACACTAAACTGGGGCTTTCTGCTGATGCTAAAGTACCCTGAAATCCAGAGTAAGTGGTTTAATGATAGATACTGTTACACTCAGGGAATTAGTGACCAAACAGGAACCTGGAGGATCAACACATCTGTTAATAGGCCAAGTTACAAAAAGCTGAGATTTCCAGCCAATTATTGTCTCTGTGCTCTCTGGTTCAGACCCAGTGGGGCAGAGTTCATATAGGCCCAGGACCTCTGCTTAGGGAAATCTCATTAATTAGTAAGTAAAGAGCTGTCATGTGTCGGTCAATGATGCTGTTCCAGGCTTCCCTCAGAAACTGTCAATAAACCAAAAGTCTGTGCAGATGTTAAAGGAATTGTACTTTAGGCTTTAGGGACCTGAGAAGATTCATGGAATTGCCTTTGTCTGGCATCTCCATTCCAGCTGATGGTACAGGGATGTTTGGAGTCAAATGGGGCTTTTGAGACAACCCTTGGGCAGAACATGGATCTTTAGACAGAAGAGATGGCAGAAAAAAAGTCTTTAAGTTTCTTGTTGGTAAAGAATCAATCAAACACTGTAATCCCGTTCATCTCCCATTATTTCTGAAAGGAAAAAAAGATTTTAGGAGAATTTATGGTTTGTACTCCAGATCTATTATACTTCACATCAGTAAAGCACACTGTGTCTCAGGGGTGAATGAGTCCTTGCATCTTAGAGTTGATTTTTTCTTCAGAAAAGGTCCAAGAAGAGATAGAGCAAGTGATAGGATCCAACCCCCCGCGGATCGAGCACCGAGCTCAGATGCCATACACAGATGCTGTCATCCATGAAATTCAGAGGTTTGCCAATATCCTGCCACTGGATTTGCCTCATGAGACTGCTGCAGATGTCACCCTCCAAGGCTACTTCATCCCCAAGGTGAGATGCCTACAGGATTGCTTCTTTAAACATTTCTTATCTCTGAATTTGTCCAGGAATTCATTCCTCTGTCCTGTTTTGCAGGGAACCTACATCATCCCTTTACTGACCTCAGTCCTGAAAGACGAGTCACAGTGGGAGAAACCAGACATGTTCTACCCTGAGCACTTCCTTGATGCCAATGGGAAATTCATGAAGAGAGATGCTTTCATGCCTTTCTCAGCAGGTGCTTTCCCTTTTATACTTACACAGAACACACAGCGAAGATGCTTCTGTGCATTCCTGCTTCATTTTCCCATTTCCCTTTGAAAAAGTCACCAAAAATGTCAGCTGGGTCAAGTTTTCATATAGTGTGACAACAAAAAAMCCCCAAATTCTGTGTAAAATCAAAGGACAGAAGGGGCTTGCCCTTTGAGGCTTCCCCAGAGTGTGACACCTGAATTTACACACCTGTACTATTTCCCAAATCATGGGAGATTCCAACCCTGCTCCTTCTCTGGCATTTCTCTTGCTTTGCAGGCTCTGTAATTGCTCTTTTTAAGTTCCCATACATCAGTCTCTGGCTAATTTATCTGTCATATCCACAACATTCTCCATGTCTTTATCAACCCTATTTGTATATTTTCAACTCTGTATGATCATTGAGCAAGATTTTTTCTTGTCATACTCACCATCCGGTACACCATAATTTTTTTCTTTTTCTTCTTTCTTTTTAGAAGAACTTATGACACTTCCAGTTCCCAGGTCTTCTTTTCCATACTTAAGCTTAGATGTCCCAGCTGAAAGCACATCCAGGGAATGTCAGGTCTGGGCATTCCCTGAAGGGCTTATTTCATATCACAGCCATGCAAGAGCTCTCCATTTTCGGTCACACACGGGTGTTAACACCAAATTTTAGTTCAGCTTTTTCTTAGTTCTGGCCTTGAATCATCATGCTATGAATAAAGCAGCTTACTAGCTACTGGATTTGACAGAACTTATATTTACAGCATKTTTGAATATTCACAGAATATCTCCTCCACCTGGCTTCTCACCCCTCTGGCCAGCATTTGGAATCTTCAAGGAATTATCTGACAAATTTTAGTATAAAAAATTGCCTATGAGTTGACCAATAGACCTAAAGTCTAGGCTAAACCAGTTGGTTTGGGAAGCAAAAATTCAGCCAAGTAGAAGAAAATTGTGAAAATGAAGTAAATATTCAGATTTTATTGCAAATTGGAGTTAAGGACTTCAGACTACACCCCCACACATTTCTCTCCAAATGCAAGCATTCAGACAAAGGAAAATAAAAAACCATCACCAGCTGGCTTTGGTATGATACTTCTGAAGATCAAAATTCCTCTTTTTCTGTTAACTTGTACCCAAAAGAGCTTTAAAATCTGTGTTCTTTATTCATACCTAGGATATAACGTAAATGTTCTGGATTCCCACTGACCTTTTTCAGGTAGAGCTGATAAAAGGGTTTTTTTTTCTTCCAATAGTGAAGCAGCTCACTGATTCTCTTGCCTTTTGCCTCTTGTTCCAGGGCGGAGGATCTGTGCTGGGGAGACTCTTGCCAAAATGGAGCTCTTCCTCTTCTTCACCAGTCTCCTGCAGAGGTTCAACTTCCTCCCTCCACCTGGAGTTTCCAACTCAGACCTGGACCTCAGCCCTGCCATTTCATTTAATATCATCCCCAAACCCTATAAAATGTGTGCTGTAGCACGTTCCTAGAGCTCTAATCCATTGTGTTGCTAAAATGTTTAAATCACTTTTCCATGGCATCTGTCTTCTTAATTCTTTTACCAAAACAATTCATATTTCAATTAAGGTTTCTAGTACTTCTAAACCAAAGTGGTGTTCTTTTATTTTTTTTTCTGGGAGAGGGCAGAAATGGACCAGAAGTGTGAAGTAACTGATGGCTCATGGATTAATCTCTTAGATCACCTAATCTTGGCTAAATAATACAGGTCTTCAGCTTTCTTATTCTTGCTGCCATGTTCACTGTTTGTTGAAAGCATATCTCAAAAAATGCTCCCAAGTCCAGGTTTTTCCCAAAGACATATGGGCTATGAAGCTGTGCTTAGGCTGTACAAGGAGATAAATGTGGGATGTTCAGAGTTTCAGGCTGTCAGAACAGAAGGACTGTTTGACCTTGGCAGTCAGCTGGGTTTGAAGCTGGACTGGATATCCTGATGTTCCCCAGTGCCTCAGTGCAGCTTCTTCCTTTGGCTCTTCTCCCTACTCCACTTCCATATGCAAAGAAATCACAGTTCTGTACTTGTAGATCACTTCTGAGGAAAAGCGTTAAGCCAAGCTGACCTGAATCCAGAAGTTCTTTAAGATTTTCCCTGCGTATTCCTTAAATGGATGAACTCAGTACATAAAGCATACACATACAAGAAAATGTCTTACCTACTTAAAGCCAAGGTTTGTGAAATTGAAGTTTCAGGTGTTCCCAGGTCAAATTACACAGATGTGGTCACAGCTCCACACACACAGATCAACACTGAAMCTTCTGGAAGAGGCCTCAAATCTCATCAAAACCAAAAATCTGATCATTCTGCAACTCTGTCCAAGAGCATCCACTGTCAAGTCAAGCTAAGACCACTCCTAAATGTCTGAATTTATGTTCCCTGGTTCATGTTATTCTGTTTATGTGYGCATGACAACCCCAAAGTAACAACACCCACAGCCAGCCTATCATAAATCACCCAGAGTCAGGGAAAAAAATTAAACTAATTATGGCTTGCCTCTTTATCTATCTAGTGCTGTAATGCAGCAGCTCATTCTTCAGTTACTRTTTCAACTTCCTTGTGTGGAACCTGAATTTCACTCCTACTCACTGCCCTTCTCCAAACTTTCTTTTCAAAATAAAAAAACTTTTCAAAAGGCAAAGGTCTCTATGTGGTTCAGGAAGTTCAAAACCCACACACTAAATCACCCTTAATGAAAGCAAAGGAGTATATCTTTACCTAACCTKGGCATGCAGGAAAATCTTTAACCCATGGATTAAATTATTTTGGGGTAATGGTTATATCAGTAAATGCTCTCCTTGCCAAGTCACAAATTTGAGAAATACTTCTAAATAA
Source organism: Cardinalis cardinalis (assembly GCA_014549065.1). Lineage (NCBI taxonomy): Eukaryota > Metazoa > Chordata > Aves > Passeriformes > Cardinalidae > Cardinalis > Cardinalis cardinalis. Next base: position 1,352,960 of record JACDOX010000105.1, read on the forward strand.
TTATATTCCTTTTCCTGTGATTCAGTATAAAGCAAATACTTGGTCTGGTTTTCCTGATCCTACATGGTTTAGATAATCCTGTGAGGAGTAGAGAGCTGGACTCAGAGATCCTTACAGGTTCATTCCAACTTGAGATATTCCATGATTCCAACTCCAGAGAGGCTTTCAAGCCCCCATAGAAGAGAGATAATTAGCTTTTGTCTCATTAAGAGTAGCAGCAGCTTGTAAACAGCAGAACAAGAGTTTATGAAGAAAATCAGTGTAACGACCACTGCTATCTTTCAGCAGGTGATTTAGCTGAGAAGGTATTTCACGTTTTTGATGTTGGTTTTTGTATTAAGTAATGAAAATGTAAAAGCAATTTTGTACATTTGATAAAAAATTATTCCATTTTCTTCGATTGAGGGTTTTTGTTAAAAAATAGTAAGAAAGTTGAACAGGGGATTTACAAGTGAGTAGTATTAGATAAGTTTATTTTTACTACCTGTTTCAGACTTAAACTCCCAAATAAAAACTACTTTGGTAGAAGATATGGACTTCAGGGATTTACAGATAAAGAAGTGCAAATAGAATGGAATAGTTCCCTTATTCTGTAAAAACACCCAAATAACCCAGGATCCATTTCCCTCCCTTTTCCTATGACAGGCTATACCATCATTAGAAGTCATCACAGGTCAAAAAAAACCCAAAAAAACCTTGACAGATGACTTAAATCACTTGAGTCCCAAAATGTATCTACACATTTATATACCAATGTTAATAGAAAATGTTTTAACAGAAATGCAGCAGKCACAACAGGAAGGCCATTAGTAAGAAAGCAGATTCCAAACTCAGCATGGAGACTCCACATATTTTGGCTTCTCAAAGCAAATCCACCTTCTCATAGGTCTTTTCAACAAGGGTTAACAAGTTCTTCAGGTCAGCTGACTGCTGAATAGCATTCATATCCTTTAAAAGGTCCTTCTGATTCTTTACCTTCAAAATTTCCTCCTAAAGAAGGAAAGAATCATAGACAAMAAATAAAAAAACAGCTTTTCTTGAGTGCAACAGGAATTTCACCTTCATGMAGCCCAGCTACAGCTTAAATAAAAAAGGATTCAAAGTCACAGAACGAGTCTTCCCTTCACCAATAATAGATATATCTCAGAAATTACAAGCTCCCTAGAGCCACAGGGTTTCTAGGAAAAGACAGSGTTTCTAGGTGATGTTTTAAATCAAAAGATCACACAATTGTTTGGGTTGGAAGGGATCTTAAGGATCAGCTTGTTCCAAGGCCCCTGCCATGGGCAAGGCCACCTCCCACAAGGTTGCACTATCTCAGAGCTCAGAGCCCCATCCAACCTGGCCTTGAACACTTCCAGGGATGAGGAGGGCTTTTAGGGTTTTGTCCTGGTTTTAAATCAGGAGTATATAGTTCTCAATGAAAAAAAAAAAAAAACAAACAAAAATACAACACAGAAAATGAAAATCTATTCAAATTTTCTGAATTTTCAGAATTGCTCTCTCTGGCAGAGGTTAAGTGATAAAAGCACATTCTGTTGCCTTCCTCCTCATAACCAAAGTGTCTCTGAAAAGACAAATATATATTCCACACTCACCTGCAAAGTGGGTGCCTGCAAACTGCGCTTGGGGAGTTCTGGAAGCTGGAGTGCTCCACTGCCATTTTCCTGGAATACCTAGAAAAAGAAGAGAATGAAGAAACAATCCAAACCCCCAAATATCAGGCACACAAGTAGGAAATTACCATGTCTGTCATAATCCAACTTCTGAAACCAAACTTAATTCTGCAAATGAAGTTGGAAAGACTAAGAAGATCCATTCCCAAAAGCATATGAGGCCTTCCTTAAATGACACTGCCTGAGAAACAGCTKGTTTGAGAAAGCCCTGGAAGTCAGCCCATTCCTCTAGATTATAGGAGTACACAAGTAATTATTTTATATATTTATTTATTATTTTATACCTTCCTGGCATCTTTTTCATCTTTCTCTAACTGGTTTTTGAGCACCTGGATTTTGTACCGCAGCTGCTGTATATTTTCCTCAATGCGCTCCGCTGATCGCTCTGCTTCATTTATTTCTTTCTAAAACAAAACCAAGACAAAACCAGAAGAAAATTTGCTTTAGAAATGGTGAATCTTTCCCAGAGAACACACTGAGTCACTGAAAAAACATCCAAAAAGAGACAGAGCTTTGCAGCAAAGGTGGCATACAAAGAKGAACACTGGACACTCCTCCACAACAGCACAGGCATGATCAGCAGTGTGGTAAGGTAATTTCTTCCCTTCCTTGCTTTTCATACCTGCAGTYGTACCAAAGACTCCTCATTTGTCTCAAGCATTTGTTTCTCTGCCATTTGAAGGCCCAGGATATTCTTCAGGTTGCCCAGCTTCCCCGTAGGCACATTTAAAGTCTTGAAACCTCTCAGCACCCTTTAATTACAGAAAAAGGAAATTATTACTTGTTTCGAGTTCTTTGCAAAGCAAAAAGAAAATTATGGGGAAAAACTAATCTCACTATAGTTTTRAACTTAAATGCTGCCAGTGAAGTATATGACTGCAGAGGGAAAGAAAAACTGCCTCAAATTACTTTCCAAAATCGTGTGGAGTAGGTGCCCAAGGAAAGAATCAGGAACAAGAAATCCCAAAATTCTCATGTTTGCTATTGYACTGACCTTGTGTGGTTTATATTCCACTGGCCTCTACACTCCTGACTATAAACTGACATTAATTAATATTTTCCCAGTTCTGACCCTTCTGCTTTTCAAATTAAGTTCTAAGAGAAGGATTTTTAGCTGCTTCCAAATGATGATCATTTTAGTAAAACCTGGAAATGCTTTTATGAAACATGATATATATCTTTCTCCATATRACTAAATATATATATGTCAGAGGAGAGTTTTAGTTCACCCTCAAAGTATGGCACAAAACAACTGGGTAGAAGAAACCTTTTMTCTCCCTCTTTACTTTATAATTTCTTACCTGTTTTTCAGTATATTGAGGTGCTTCTGAACATCATCTTTTCCCTCCCTCTGTTGGGACAAAACAGATCTGAAAAGAAAATACAGGCAGAATTTCCATCACAAAGTGTGTAAGCACAGAGAACATGTCAAAAACCACACTGACATCCAGTTCAAGTAATACTATGATTTTTACTTTGTTCCTTGAGGAAATAAARAAGAACCACCAGGGTATTTGGCACTTACAGTACTACCGAATCCACTATATCTTCCAGGAACAGCCTACTGTTCTCTGAGAGAGGCTGCCAAGATCTTATTGCAGCACTGGACAGCTTCACCTTTTTTGAAGAACCATTTTCTCCTGTTATCACAAAGGAAAAAAGGGAAATATGACTTGTCAAACCTGACAGAGAGCTTTGTGACTCAATTCACTCAAACTGGAGTCAAAGGTGTAAAACAGTTCAAATTTAACAGCAAAGAACAGGACCCTACCTGCACGGGAAGAGTCCTTCAGTTCCTTTACTCCCCTTTTGCCTGTCTGAGGGACCTGCCAAAGAGAAAAATTTACAGCACATGTGGCAACTTTGAGACATCCTCTGCTGTGCAATCATTCATCTAGTCCTGAAACTCACTATGCCAATGTCTCACAAAAGTCTTTGAGCACAAAAAACCCCAAAAAGCTTTATTGAAGACTGCTCAAAAGAGCTCTTCACACTGAGCATTTCCTCGAGAGGACTATTCTTAGTTAATGAATTATTCTCTATAAATTCCAATTTAAAAAATGGGAAAAATACCTCTTTCCCCTTCCCTTTCCAAAATAATGTATACCTGTCTTTTTTGACATTGTTTTCTTCCTTGTTCATGTGCTCCCTTTTTTTTGTTAGAAGGCCCTTGCTGATTTTGTGATTTAGAAGGATTTTTTGCTGATCTCCCACCAGCTGGCTTCCCCATTTTATTGGAAGGTGTGTGGCGGGGTTTCATTATCTGTAAACCAATGGGAACAGGAGGAAACAAACACAAAATTAAAATCCAGCAATTATAACCCATACAGTGTAAACCATACTTTAAAAAAAAAAAAAAAAAAAAAAAAAGGAAATTGGGCTCAACCCATAAGTCCAAAATGAGCCTAAATGAGATTAAATGTTTGAATATTTGCTAACATAGAGCCCAAAATCCTGTAAATTTACCTAAATGTAGAACCACTAAAAAAGCATCCCCATTTGGAAAATGCCTGTGCCCCTGGCAGGGAGTTGGAAAAGATGATCTTTAAGGTCTCCTCCAACCCAAACCATTCTGTGATTTATCTGATTTTCAGCCCAGTCATCCAATTACCAGAACTTTTTACCTTAGCACTGAAGCACAGCRGCCTCTGATGCAGTTTAAACCTACAGTTTATTTTCTTACCATAGAAACAGAGAAAAAGCTGTCACACGGAAGGRAGTAGCCACAAACGCCACCACCCTTCTCGTCTCTCAAGCACTACGACTCAGATTTATACAGCTTTTCACTCACCCCCTCAGGCCACTCTCTCCTCACTCAGGCCCTGTCACTTCTCACCAGGCAAGTGTCCAAACCGACAGCAGACAAATAAGCCCCGGCCGGGTTAGTGAGGCCTAAAACAGGTAAACAAACCATATCCACGTAAACAAACTCCACACCAGCTAAATAAGCCCTAAAGCAAGCAAATGAGCCATGCATGTCCCCTCCTCACAACTACCCATGTTGTGGGACAGCTTTCACAGCGGACCGCAAAGAAGGTATGGACTACAACTCCCAGCACGGATCGCTCCCTACTGCCGCCTAAGACCGTCTCCTCCATCGCGATGCATGCTGGGAGTTGTAGTCCTCACCCAGACACCCTCACATCCCCAAATGCCCGCTCCCCGGTGCTACCGGATAGCATCATGGACAACGTCTCCATAAAACCCTTCCACTCCTGCCGGCTCATGTCGCCCCAAGCCTCACCTTCCCGGGACCGCCTCACCTTCCCGGTGCAGCCTCACCTTTCCAGCGCTGCCTCCCCCTCCTCAGCGCTGCCGCCGGCCCCGCCTCAGCCGCCGGGACGTTACCAAACCAACCCGCGCTTCCCGCGGCGCACGCGCAACGCCGCTCCCGCCCACCGCGCGTGCGCGGGGGGCGCGCGCTGAAGGAGGGGCCGGTGGCAGGTAACGGGGGGATCCCATCGCTGATCCTGATCCCGATCCCTTTTCATGGCCCCGTCCACGCCCGGAGCCCCCAGCCCTGCCCCTGTSCTTGTCCTTATCCCCTGTCCCAGCTCCCGGCCCGGCCCTCCGTCCCCATTGGCCGCCCGAGGGGCGTGTTGGGGGCGGGCTGTGGCGGCGGGCGCTGTCCCGGGACGGRGTGCGGAGCGTTCGTGTCCGGCTGTGGGTGCTGAGGAGAGAGAGGTGTGGAGAGGGGGTGACAGRGCGGGGATGGGAGATGGGCAGAGAGGAATTGTCTGAAACTGACCAAGGGTAAATGCAGCGTCCGGCTCAGGGAAAGCAGTAATCCCGGCATGCCAGCAGGAAGGGGATCCTGCCCSTCTGCTCAGCCGTGCTGGGGCACATCTGGGGTGCTGTGTCCAGTTCTGGGCTCCTCAGAACAACAGAGACGTGGAGCTCCTGGAGTGGGTCCAGTGCTGGGTGGCAAAGATGATGGAGGGACTGGAGCATCTCCCTGASRRGGAAWGGCTGAGRGAGCTGGGGCTGTTCAGCCTGGAGAGGAGCCCCAGCTGAGAGGGGCCCTCATCCCTGGGTGTCCCTGTGTGCAGGGAGGGTCAGAGCAGGGCCCAGGCTCTGCTCCAGGGCCCAGCAATGGCACCAGAGGAACGGGCAGGGACTGATCCCAGCAAGTTCCACCTGGACAGGAGGCAGAACTTCTTTCCTGTGCAGTGACCGAGCACTGAACAGAGACCAGAGAGGCTGTGGAGTGTCCCTCGCTGGGGATATTCCACAGCTGTCAGGAGACGTGCCCTGTGCTCTGGGATGACCCTGCTTGAGCAGGGAGGTTGGATCAGATGAGCCACTTTGATCCCATCCAACCTGACCCATCCTGTGACCCATGCCGACGTGTGGGCACAGCTTGCCTTCTGTCCTGGCTGTAGCATTACATCCCTGCAGGTCATGAATACTCCTCAGAAGCTCCTCTGTGCCCCTCAGGTTATAGGCATACCACACTCAGCATATATATTATTAAAGCAAACATTTGGAGGGTGTTGCTGCAGTGATAGAGGTGCTTTCCTGTATCTCATAAAGGGTTTCTCGTAAAGGTGTCAGGGAAGTTTGTATTTCTTGGGAGTTGTGAAAGAGATGAGAGAGTGAGGAAGTGACTGACCCTTGGAGCTAAGCTGTAAAGGTTTTGTTTTTGTAAGTGCAAGGATAGGGCATGGAGAGCTGAAGCAAAGGTGCTTACAGCTTTTAGGAGTTACTGAACTCACAGACTGGTTTGAGTTGGAAAGSACCTGAAAGWTCAACTCATTCCAACATTCCAACCCCTGCCATAGGCAGGGACACCTTCCACTATCCCACGTTGCTCCAAGACCCATCCAGCCTGACCTTGGATGGGTCAGGGATTGAGCACCCACASCTTCTCTGGGTAACTTGTGCCTCACTACCCTCACAGGGAATTCTTCACATTGTTKCTCCACCAGTCTCATGCACGGTGGGATAAGCTCTGCAGCTTGTATTGTCCCTGTGTTCTCACATATTAAATTTTTTTTTCTCCTTTCTTTTTCAACCTATCTCTAGTTTCCATCCAGCCCAAGCCATCTCTTCCAAAGTGTATGATTATATCAGCAATTTTCTGACAGCTCACTTCCTGCAGARTGCCTCCTTGATGTTGGATACTAGGAAGAAATTCTGTGAGGCTGGTGAGACACTGGCACAGGTTGCCCASAGAAGCTGTAGCTGCCCCATCCCTGGAAAAGCATTGCTCTTTGACATGAAGGAATTCCCAGATGAGGGCTATGTGAAGGTGAGAGGGTAGCTGGCCATGCCATCTTCATGCCTYACACTGGCTTTTCAGTGACTGATTAATGACGGTGATGCTGAGGGACTGAGGTAAGTTACACATCTCAGATGTGGATGTAGATAAGCTGAGGGAATGTTATCCTTGGTTAGAGGAAAMTGTAGGATTTTTCCTGAGCTCTGTTCTTGGTTGAAAGGCGAGAAGAAGGGCTATCTGTTAAATCAGTGCRTAACACATTTCATTTTTCTCCTGAGGGATTGTTTTGGATTTAGCAAACTGCATGACCTCTCCATCCTCACATCTGCTGTTAGGTGCATTTGATAATGCAGAATGCATGTTTTTGTTTTGTCCAGCTTGTCCCACCCTGCAAGCAGAGCCATGCTGAGGGCCGGGGACGCCGTCCTGCGGCTGCGGCCGCGCCGCTGCGCGCTCCTGGCCCGGCGCGCCCTGCACAGGCAGCCCCTGCACCCCGAGTGGGCTGCCCTGGCTCAGAAGCAGCTGAAGGGCAAGAACCCAAAGGATTTAATTTGGCACACCCCAGAGGGGATCGACATCAAGCCTTTATACTCCAGAAGGGACACRGAGGACTTTCCTGAGGAGCTGCCAGGGATGAAGCCTTACACTCGAGGGCCCTACCCCACCATGTACACGTACAGGCCGTGGACCATCCGCCAGTACGCTGGGTTCAGTACAGTGGAGGAGAGCAACAAGTTCTACAAGGACAACATCAAAGGTGGGGCAGCTGGTCTGGGAAACAACACTGCCTTGTGAAGCAATGGGGGGACATGAATTCAGTCAGTTACATGGCAAATGTGATTATTCTGCACTGTGAGTTTGGATTTCTGATAAGGTCTTCCCAGTGGCACTGTCTTTCTTTCTTACTGGGAAATTGAATCGTTTGTGGAAGTGTCTTTGTTTCATTTTGGAGAATGAGTGTGTTAAATGCTGGTTTTAGTTATTGCACCTTAACAGACATAATTTGCATCCATGCCAGGGTTCAAGCAGCTGAGATCATGGAGCTGAAGCAGAAGTGGTAACCTGGGTGAGCTGGTAGCACAGCCCAGTCACTGGTCAGAGGGAGAAATGCTTGGAGACAGCAGAGTTTTGGTTCTGCTTTCAGGTTGCAGCAACGAGCTCTGGCTGTCCTGTTCCCTGCTTTATATGAATAATTTTCTCTTACTGCAGCTTTGCAAATAACAACATTTGTCAGTAGAGCCAGGGAACAGTCTGTGGTGTTTAGTTTGTGATAAAGAGAAGGTAACGTGACAGTTTATGACACTTCTGCTCCCAGCTAAGCCAAGCTGATTTATGTATATAAGCTCTTATACTGCCTGTCTAGGCACGTTTATAACTTATGGGTGAGCTGTTATTCAGCAATTTTTAAATCACAGTAAGGACTACCTTTTTTGTTGGTTTTTTTCTCAGTTAAAAACTTCTTCATTTAAGTTTAAGACTACTAGACCTAGGACAGGTTTGGGGAGGGAACAATATCTAACATCAAAATTTAGTTTGCCATCCAAGCCTGAATCATGTAAAATAGAGTTAATAAATTTAAATCCCATACTAATACAAGTCTGTTCAACACCTCTAACTATCCCTCTTTGTTGTTTTTTGGTTTTTTTCCTTTCTTTTTCATGTAGCTGGCCAGCAGGGATTGTCAGTTGCTTTTGATTTAGCCACSCACCGTGGTTATGATTCAGACAATCCCCGAGTTCGAGGAGAYGTTGGAATGGCTGGAGTTGCCATCGACACTGTGGAAGACACCAAAATCCTTTTTGATGGAATTCCTTTGGAGAAAATGTCAGTTTCCATGACAATGAATGGGGCAGTTATTCCTGTGCTGGCTACATTCATTGTAACTGGGGAAGAGCAAGGAGTGCCTCAGGCCAAGCTGACAGGGACAATCCAAAATGACATCCTGAAGGAGTTCATGGTCAGAAATACCTACATTTTCCCCCCAGAACCATCCATGAAGATCATTGCTGACATCTTCCAGTACACCTCAAAGGTATTAATTGTTTAAATGTGTAACTTCTATTATTAGGGTAAGTGTTTATGAGGCACTTTGGAGAACAAAGAAGAGATGGGAAGACATGTCATAGAGAAGAGTAATATGGTTGTAGAAAGGCCCAGTAAAAGTTAAGATCCAACATAATTTAAAATATAAATTTGAAGTTTGAGTCAAATTTCAAGCACCACAACTCAAACACATCTTTGTACAGATGTATTTGCAGTCAACAAGGAAGTCAGAGAATGGGCTGGAGACAGGCTGAGAAAGCTGGGGGTGTTCAGCCTGGAGAAGGCTCCAGGAAAACCTCATTGCAGCATTTCAGTACCTAAGGGGGGTTTATAAAATAGATTGAGAGCAAACTTTTACACCAATAGTGACAACTTTCTTCCCTGTGAGGGTGGTGAGGCCCTGGCACAGGKTGCCCAGAGAAGCTGTGGCTGCCCCATCCCTGGAAGTGTCCAAGGCCAAGTTGGAGGACTTGGAGCAGTCTGGGATAGTGGAAGGTTTCCCTGCCCATGGCARGGGGTGTTGAAACCAGGTGACCTTTAACTCCCATGCTGCTCACACCATTCTGTGATTTTGTGTTAATATGATAGAACAAGTATTTGATCCTCTCTTCTGCTGTTAGATCCTGTTGTATCTTTTTTTTTTTTTTCAGTATATGCCAAAATTTAATTCCATTTCCATCAGTGGGTACCACATGCAAGAGGCAGGAGCTGACGCCATCCTGGAATTAGCTTATACCATAGCAGATGGCTTGGAGTACTGCAGAACTGGCCTTAAAGCTGGCCTCACTATTGATGAATTTGCACCTAGGTGAGCTCAAGAAATTTGCTAGTATAAAACTCACTTTTGGTAAAACCTCTATAGAGTTTAATATCAAATTGAGTATTTTTACACCAATAAGCAAGTAGGAATATTCCCATCATCTGTGAAAGTACATTAATCAGAGACCTTGCTGTCAGGCTTCTCCATTCCCAATCCAGAGTTATCTGAATGATTCAATGTTACATTCTATTCATGTTCTCCTATTACAGGCTCTCTTTCTTCTGGGGAATTGGCATGAACTTCTATATGGAAATAGCAAAGATGAGAGCTGGGAGGCGGCTGTGGGCTCACTTGATTGAGAAAATGTTTAAGCCCAAGGATTCCAAATCTCTTCTGCTGAGAGCTCAYTGTCAGACTTCGGGCTGGTCACTCACTGAGCAGGTGAGAAATTGGACTCTTATCAAGCAAGGTGTTACTTAAAGGGTGTTCTTGTGGTGTGTGTCTTAAAGGGGGCTGCTGGTGTTACTCACAAAGGTGCAGCAGCTGTCCTTTCACTCTGACAAATGCACACACTAGCACTGGATACCTTTATGTCAATTCAGGACTGGGAGGATGAAGCTCTCTTAGAATTTGTCCTGTGAGTTATCCCTCCAACTTRCAGTGCAGTCAGCAGGTAGAGGCACTTTTATTCTCAGTATCASTGGCTTGAGAATTCATTTCAGCAGCCAAGGGAGTCTTTCACACCCCTGACACTCAGTGCTGAAGAGAGAAGTAATGGTTRCAGCTCATCTGATCCTTTGAAACTGGGTGCACTCTCTGCTCCTCCTGCTGATTTACCTTGCAGCAAGGASATAAATCAATGGAGTGCATACAGTTTCTCAAGTGAGGTCAGAGCTGGGTTCCAGCTGTGATCCCAAGGCCTGCTGCTCAATCAAAGTCATGCAATAGGAGTTATTTTTAGGTTGTGATTGTAAGTATTGACTTCCATGCCTTGTTTTTTTTTTTGTTTTTTTAAAGTAAATGTAGTGTTTACCTACATTACAACAACACATTAAAACTAAAACAATGGAATTTTCTGAGCAGTGACCTTTGTGGGTCCACCAATTAAAAGTATTGTGGGAGTGCAAAAATGTTATTATTACMAAAACTATATTCAATTGTCTTGCAGTATCCAGTATAAATATATTTCTGGCTAGATCATAACTCTTTGCCTAAACATAGGGGTTTATCTTAGTATAGCTTCTCAGTGTGCAGTATTTTCTCCTTGTAGGTTTCAGAGGGCATATATACTTAACATGCCTTTACATRGGTATCTACTCATAAATTATGTTTTACATTCTTACCTATCCAAATCACAGTTTTCTATAATTACSTTATGTGATGCTGTCATCAATGAAAATATTTAAGCACATTTAATTCCAAAACACATCTTGACTAGTAATTTGTCTGACACATGTACTGTTCACTGCTCCAAGAATTTGGAGGATGGAAGACATCAGGCCTACTGTTCCATCCTCTCTGATTTGGATTCACTAAGTTCTTTCAAACACCACTAAATATAAATTAGGCTTTAATTTATTACTGTGAGCAGCTTTCTTTATGGATTAATCTCTTTGTTAAGATATCRACAAGTGATAAATCAGTTTGATTTGGGTTTTTTTCAGCTTTTGTTCTGATTACAGTATTTCAGTGGGGAATTTTGTTTCTTTGCAATAATGACTAACCTGCCTCAGCCCTTTGGCAGAACCACTGAGCCTCAGAGCTCCCCTTTTCCTTGCAGGATCCCTTCAACAACGTCATCCGCACCACCATCGAAGCCATGGCCGCRGTGTTCGGGGGGACGCAGTCTCTGCACACCAATTCCTACGATGAAGCCTTGGGGCTGCCCACAGTGAAGAGTGCTCGCATTGCCCGCAACACACAGATCATAATCCAGGAGGAATCAGGGATTCCCAAAGTGGCAGATCCCTGGGGGGGATCTTACCTCATGGAGTGCCTCACCAACGAAGTCTATGAAGCCGCTTTAAAGGTCAGTTTGCAAAACCTTCTCTGGGAAAATTGTAGGGATAGGAGTTTTGATAAACATCTTTTAAGGGACTGTCTGATAAATGGGTAACTTCTAATCAAGGAATTATTTTACACTTCTGCTTCAGTGATGTCTTTGTAAATCAACTTTGCAAAATACAGTTTAGAGCACAAAACTGTATAAAAAAAGCTTAATGAAAATGTGGGTGGTAGCACAGTACAAAGCTCAATTTCTAAACCTTGCTACTACTCACTGTCTCAATCCTCTTCATTTCTCAGCTTATTGAGGAGGTAGAAGAAATGGGTGGAATGGCCAAAGCTGTTGCTGAGGGGATCCCCAAACTTCGTATTGAAGAATGTGCAGCCCGGAGACAAGCCAGGATTGACTCTGGTAAGAACAGGGGGATGAAAGAAGGGAAAATTGCCAATAGAATACTTCAGTATAAAGGTTTTTTACACACGTGTTCATTGTGGTTTTTTATTTCTCAGTTTAGGAATAGCAGATTATGAGTGCTAGAACAAATGGTGATGGTTTTATGTCAGTGAACGCTCTGGAAAGAGACAGAGTGTACAAAATACAGTACCAGTCTTGCTTGACATGTTCAAKATTAGATTAGACAAAGCAGTAGAAACATCATTTTAAAAGAGTGTTTGGAGCCTTCAGTAGTGAATGGCTTGGTTTCTGATAGGAGCTTTAAGCTGTGAGTCCTCAGTTTAAAAGCAGAAATGCCACCAGATGGCGATACTCACCCTAGCTGGCCACATTCCTGGGTTTTCTGGAGAGCTGCCCGTTTTTCCTGAATGGTCAGATCATAGCAGAGGATGATACAACTCCTTTTTTACTGTACATATGTATATGTACTCACAGAGTCAGTATTTGTGGAGATATTTATACATGTGTGCTTAAAACTATTCCAGTTTTTGTAATCTGCATTCCAGTAGTAATCCAGGAACAGAAACTAGGGATAACTCAAGCATGAARGAAGTTATATGGACATTTTTGTATGGAGGATAAATTTGAAGCAGGTCTTAATTAAGACCAATAAAGAATAATCAGTAAAGTTCTGTGTTTTCTCTCCTAAGGTAAATTACTTCAGGTTGCTTCAAAGAGTGTATCAATGTTACCAGGCACTGCAAATAAAAATATCTGATAAGTCCATAATGATTGAAACCTAAAATATAATTTTCCAACATGATAAACTAATTTTTATGCACATGGAGTAGTTTTAGGTAGGAGCTTCACTTTCTTATCTGTTAAATTAGAAAAGTAAATGCAGAGCAGGAGACCAGCACTTCTGCTTAGTTCTGTCAGATACACTAATGTAAGCTTAAAAAGAGAAAAATAGCCAATCTATTTTAGGGACTCATTACTGAATCAGTTTGCAAGATAAATATTGTTCTATTTCATTTTTTTTTCTGCTGCAGTATTCACTGAGTTGAATGTTCATGYACTTAACCTTTCATCATAAAATCTAGAAAATACAGACTTAAATCCATTCTGTAAGAGCAGATTTTACATATTTGAAATTTATGTGGTTATATAAACAAAGCAATGCATAATAATGCTCAAAATCTTCTTGTCCTGTTAACATTGTGTCTTTTCACAGTAGTTTGAAAATGTGTTCTGAGTTTCTGGTGTTTCCACTGGAAATAGGGTCTGAAGTAATCGTTGGAGTGAACAAGCACCAGCTAGAGAAAGAGGAGGCAGTGGAAGTTCTGGCCATTGATAACTCTGTAGTCCGTGCCAAGCAGATTGAGAARATCAACAAGGTGGGAACAACCTTCTTAAAAGTGAATCTTATTGTAATTGCAGCAGACAGAGACTGAGTAAAGGCAGCTTGCTAGRAGTTTACATTCCAGTTTCTGAGAGTCCACTCTGGTCATTAGTGGAGAAACTGGAATATATATCTGTATGTCCAATCTTTAAAAATTAAAAGCTTTAATGTTCTGAAAATAAGATAGAAACCATCTATGCAATGTTTTGCTCTAAAAGCCTGTGACATTGCTTAATCACTCACTGTTGGGTGCTTCTTCAAGTGCTACTGAGGGTTACAGAACCAGAAATCAACATCCACWTTCATAATCAAGGAAAACGTAGATAAAATTGGTTTAGGGTTATGTTATGGACTTGTACACATTTTAAGGTCTGAGCTGCCTTTTTGACTTCTGATCTCATTGAAATAGGAAGTGGATATTGACAATTCCACATCCAGAATAAAATATTTGAAATTAGTCTTCCACATTCAACTTCCCATTTCACTTTGTGGTTTCTTTGAACTGAATGTCTCTCTCCTGCACCTTAGGTGAAAGCCAGCAGAGACCAAGCAGCAGCCCAGCAGTCCCTGGCTGCTCTCACACAATGTGCTGCCACTGGGGAAGGCAACTTACTTGCTCTGGCAGTGGAAGCAGCACGTGCCAGGTACTGGGGGTGGGGTTGAACAGCCAATTCTTATTTAAAAATTGATGGTTCATTTTCACCTTTTGACTTTTCTTTGGTGTGGTGTCAGCAAGATTGGAGTTTTGGGGTTTTTCTTTAGAGRTGGAAGTAAATAATGGCTGCAGTTTCACGTTGTAAGACACACTATTATTATATTACAACTTCTTAAGTGTTCTTATATATCTGTAGTGTTCTTACAAGGAACACTACAGATATAAAGAAGCTGATATGAAATGAGGCTGTTTGTAAACATTCTGCTGTTTACAACTTATATTCTTACCAGTTCCAGGACATAATTGATTTYCTCTGTCACTCAGCTGTTTGATGGGTGAAGGAGTTTAAGAAGTGTCTGAGATGTGAAAATGGATATTTACAGTCTTATCATGCTCTGTTGCTTCCTCTCTCCTTGCACCACAGATTGGTGTGAAAACATTTTTTCGCTGAAAGAGAAATCAGTTTGCTTAGTCAGGCAAAGTTGTAAGAAATGTTCTTGAGCAGTGTGAGGCATCCTTAGAGTCCAGTGGRACAGTTCCTTTTTTTAAGCCAAGGTGCTTTTGAGGCTGTTTTCTTTCCTGTTTCAAGGTCACCATCAGTCTCTAGAATAGATCCTGTCTGTTCCTTAATTAACTAAATGGCCCAAATATGAGCAAACCAAATTCCCTCCTTATTTTTTTATTTCCCTTATTTCCCTCCCTTGTTTTTACTGTCACATCTCAAATTCCTTCATTCCGATTCCTAGAATACCTAATAACTGTATTTTAAATCCATTTAACCACAGCCTGTCAGAAATCTCCAAGACATTTGTCTTTGAACTGGGGAGGTCACAGGAGGGCAGTGTTGGATTTACAAGGGATTCATATCTTCTGTAGCAGAATTAACCAGTTAATTCCTAGTTTCTCTCCTTGGTGACCTCATTTTTGTTAATTGTAAAAACATTAATAGACTGAAGATTCACTTTGAAAACTTAATTCTGCCCCAAAATTATATATGGGATGTGACCACAGAAAGAAACTGTCGTGGCAGCTGATACAGAGTGTTTGAAGGAGGATTGTGAGCTCTTGGGAACATGTACAGGGAGCCTTCCTGTTGGGGGCAACATGGGAAAAGGTTTCAAACTTAATACATTCACCCTTCACAAGCAGTAAACAGTAGCAAACAAAACTTGTAACTTACACATAAATAAATTTCCCAGATCCTTCTGCATCTAGTGGGTAAAGGAGCTGTGTCAGGAGTAGAGGAGAAGAATAAATGCTAAAATAAAAGCATCAAGGGAAAGGCAAATAGRTATTAAAATGTTAGGTTTCAGTCTCTTCTGTGTGTTCTTCCCTTTTTTTGCCCMCTCTTGATTTATATTTTGAATTTTGGCCTGAATCCCAATGCAGGATCTTTCAGTCTGAGGCCCCCCCCCCCAAAAAATATCCCTATTCAGAAAATCTGATTTAATTTTCTGAAGCATTTTGCCATTCCCTATTGCCTTGCCAGTTGTAAATCAATTCTCACATTACCAATAAAGTATTTTCTTAAAAATGTCTTTGCATGTTCTGGCAGTGGGTGGCAGTGGGGTGAGCTGGATTTTCAGAGTTGCAGCACTGAAAGGGAAACCAATGTAAGTAAATTTKTCCAGCAGCAAGGCAAATGGCTGGGCCAGTGCCATCAATGTCTGTGTCCTGTTTTCATTTCAGCCTGCTGATAACGGGAATGGTTTCTGTCTGTCTCAGGTGCACTGTGGGGGAGATAACAGATGCCATGAAGAAAGTGTTTGGGGAGCACAAAGCCAGCGACCGCATGGTGAGCGGGGCTTATCGCCAGGAGTTTGGGGAGAGTGATGAAATCCTTCATGCCATCAAGAGGTGAGAACTCTTCCCAGGTAGCCAAACATGTAACAGCCTTACAATTTACCCAGGATGTACATGTGCTACTGACTGTGCCCTAAAAAAACATTTCCCAAACCTGGGTGACATCCCTGGGGAATCCCTGGACCTGCAAAAGCACTCTTGTAAGCAGGAARGTTGAATGACAAGGATTAAGTACAGTAAGACAAAGTCAAAACTTAATTGAAATTGTATTTGCTTGCAAACAAAATTCACTGAGATGAAGTTATGATTTGAGAGTTTTGTTCAAATAGCCTAAAACAAAGGATTAAGGAGCTGAGAAACATTGTCTGAAATCCCTGTACATTGGGTTGCTTCTTTTAAAGGCTGTGTAATAGTCATCTTCAAAATAATTCCAGGAGTTCATACTACAAAACCTTGTTTTGATCTACCCATAAATTGTTCCTGCAATTTCACTCTTACTGTTGCTTAAACTGTTGCTAAAATCTGTCTGGATATCTACATACAGCCTCCAGTCTTTGGGTATTACTCATACCCCAATGGAGAAGGCATCCCAAGATGTTGGTATGTGTGAAAACAGTTGCCYTTTGGGTCTTTTCTCAGCTTCTGCCTTTACTGCTGCCCTGAGGGGTACAGAGCCTGAATTGCTGCTGTGGGAGATGATGCAGCACAAATCAGTCCCTGCTGTGTTGGGGTTTGCCCATTTAAGAATTCAGGCTCTCCTGAAAGGGAATTACTGATGGCTTTGCAGTGGTGATGATTAGACTGACTTGAAAGTAGTTGTGCTAGGAAATGTCACCATTGTTCTTTAATTTTAACTATTTACATTTAACTATTTTTAGTTATACTTTTATGTGAAAGAGAACTGAACTAACCCCTTGAAAATCAAGATGTAGCTCCCTTTCTTACAGAGAATCACAGAATCATTCATGTTGGAAAATACTTTTAAGATCAGTGAGTCCAGCCTGTAGCCACAGACAGATCCTGGTGGTACTTGAATAGTGAGCAGGTTAATATCTGAGGCTGTGATTGAACAGTAGCATCAATACAACAGAAGTATAAACTGCCAGTATTCAAAAAAAGAGGAGTGGTGGAATGAATGCACAGAATAGGAGATACAATAATCCTTCCATGGACAGATTTTTGCCCAATGGAATGATAATGCATAATGTGATGTCCAGGACCCATCTTTGTGCAAGTACTTTTGAAATAATATGTCATAATTATTCTTAAAAACTAAAAAATGTGTTTTGGTGAGTTGTAATTCTGCTTGTTAAACCCTCAGAGAATTCAGTATTTTACCTGTCAGAAAGCAAAAGAATTGTGGAAGATTTTTTAAAATAAAGAATATTTTATTTTTGAGTCTGATAAGTACAAGAAGTAAGTTAGTAATAGCAATAACATGAATATTAATATTCATAGTGTGCAGACTGCACAGCCAAACCATGACTTAGAAAATCTTTTTATTTGATGAAATCATGCTACACTTGCAGCAAGTGCTTTTTTAATGTGTGGAAATAAATAATACTTCCAAGGATTCTCAGTGACTTGCGCTGACAGAATGTGTGTTTCCCACCAGAGTTGACAAGTTCATGGACCGTGAGGGCCGCAGGCCTCGTATCCTCGTTGCCAAGATGGGCCAGGATGGCCACGACAGAGGGGCCAAAGTCATCGCTACCGGGTTCGCCGACATCGGCTTCGACGTRGACATAGGGCCGCTCTTCCAGGTAGGACTGAGCAGCACCCAGAGCATTCATTCCCTTTGCATCCCTTCTCCCTGGGGGCGTGCTCAGCCCCCGTGGCCGTGTCCCATGCCCTGTCCCTCCCGTCGCACACAGACCCCGCGGGAGGTGGCGCAGCAGGCCGTGGACGCAGACGTGCACTGTGTCGGGGTGAGCACGCTCGCCGCGGGACACAAAACCCTGGTGCCTGAACTCATCAAGGAGCTTAATGCCCTGGGCCGGCCCGACATCCTGGTCATGTGTGGAGGAGTCATTCCCCCTCAGGTACGGGCAGCATCTGAATTGCTGCTGCCATAGTCCAGGGTAAGGAAGCAAAAAGGATTTTTGCATAATATCCACAGATGTTTSATTCAGCTGCATGGTGAGATGTTCAGGTGCCAGCACCCACACCCAGAGAGTCTCMTTTTCTCTCTACCAGGGCCTAGGGGCTGACCATGGTCTCGGGTAGTACAAAGGTGAGGGCCAATCAGGGAATGGGGGGGTGTGGCTCAGGGACATAGGAACAGGAGAACCAATGGGGTCCAACAGCTTTTTGAGGGAAGCTTCTTGTGGCTCCCTAGACCAAGGAATGCCCCCCCCCCAGGGTCTCCACACATTTCCATCAAGCTAAGAGACTGATTCATGTCTGTCTGAGCTGCTGAGCTGTTTCCTGGGTTCTGTAATGTCAGAGCACTGAAGGCTCCTCTGTACAGTCACCAGGGCCAGCACAACTCTGTAAGGTGGGATCCCCTCATCTGATTTTCTGTACACCATGCCCTGGTTTAACTTAGAGTGTTTGTGGGATGGAATATGGAGCTGTGTTGTGAAAAGATGAGCTTCAGGGAGATGTTCTTTATGCCCTGTTGTTTCACATCACCAGTCCTTGCTGGCCACCAGGCTGAATTCTGTCTTAAAAGACTTTTTGACTTCCAGCAATGGTTGTGAAGAGCCACAGCCAGTGACTAAGGCCCCTGGCAGGTCCCATCACTCCTAGGCTCCACATCTCACTCACTTTTCAGCCTCTCCTCACGTCCCCCATCATCAGGCAGGTGTTGCCTCTCATTCCCTCTCTTTCTCCTAAACTGTTTGTTGAATTCCTTGGCAGTCAGATCTGTGCTTTCATCTTTAAATTTTCCGTAGCTCATGCGCAGTCTGCCTGTCTCCATCACCTTACAGCCATCCCCTGTCTATAGTGATCCAAACTGATTTTGCACATAAATCTYCTGKTTTTCTCTTTTTCCACASCTCTCCCTTTTCTAGGCAGTCAAGTAACTATTCAGGAATGACAGAATTCTAAACTGAGCAAACAAAACTCACAGTATTTTTCTAGGAGACAATTTGTGTTCTGTCCATTATCTCTCAGTGGGATGCTACTACCCTGTGGTTGGTAAAGGTGTAATGTATCCTATGTAGAAGAARGAGGGAATACAGAGCTGTTTCCCAAGTCTTTTTCAAATTTCAGGATAGTCATAAAATTCAATTAACTCTAGATTGCAAGAGACCACTGGCAGTCATCTGCTCCAAGACCCTGTTTAAAGTAGTATTTTCAAAATTAGAAGTTAGATCAAATTTAGGTTAGGTTACTCAGACTTGTATACAGTTGACTTTTGAATACTTTCCAAGGACTGCCATTAGTCTGACTCTAAAGAAATAAACCCTTTCCTATGGATAATTTTTAGTAATTTTTTCCTACCTTCTAACTTCCACCCATTTCCCATTTCCTTGAAGCTGTGCTGCCTCTCTCTGGGACTTGCTGTTTTCTCAGGGCCAGCATAGAGGACAGACCATGCACCAGTTATAAATCAATAAGGAATTTTCTGTTTCACTATTAACTATAATCTTAAATCTCYTTTCCAACAGGATTATGACTTCCTGTATGAAGCTGGTGTTGCCAATGTGTTTGGTCCAGGCACTCGGATTCCAAAAGCAGCTGTGCAGGTGTTGGATGACATTGAGAAGTGCCTGGAGAAGAGGCAGCAATCCATGTGACTCTGAAATGTCACAAMTCAGCAGCCTTACACTGACCACTTGATTGTCAGCAAGGGATGGCCAACYACAAACCTCTGCTCCCCCTGCCCCCTGGCCTCGTGTTTTGTGCTTTCTAAGAAAGTTCYAAACTCTCTGCTTGTTCTATTTGAGGATTATTTATATAGATATCCACAAGCAAATTTATCTCTAAAACTATGATTTCAGCAAGTGAAGGGAATTCAAATAAGTGTGTTTGGTTTTTTTCTCCAGATATACTGATAAATAAAATAACTGCTGCAGCTCTTTGGATGGTGTCTTTTGCCTGATCTCTTTTGCATGCAGAGAACTTGTTTTGAATTTTTTTGGCAGTTATAGTAGGTCTAGAAGTTTTCAGGCAGGATCACTCATTCAGCAGAGATGGGACAGCAACACTTTGATTCGAGAAATGGTGGCTTCTAAGGGAAGGGCAGTGATGGGAACAGAGCACAGTGCACAGCTGCTACTATACAGGCTACTGCCATCTACACCATTTGTATCTTATTCAGCCATGAAGTTAAAAAATGATGGTTTATCTACCTATCGTTTTATAAAGAGAGTTACATTGTGGCTGCCCCATACCTSGAAGTGTTCAAGGCCAGGTTGGATGGGGCTTGGAGCAACCTGGGATCGTGGGAGGCAGTTGGAACAAKATGATCTTTCAGGTCCCTTGCAGCCCAAACCACTCTATGATTCTGTGTTTCTGTGATTCTATGAAGTTGTTCATCAACTAACTTGTGTTTTACATGCATGAGCAGCAAAACTGTATCTGTTACCTGGATGAGAGAAGAACCCAAGACAAAGTTCAAGTTGCACAGTGTTACTGGCAAAATAATGGGGTGGAATCCAAGCCTTTACAGTGTTATCCTCATGCTCTAACTTCTGGAATAATGACCTCTCTCAAATAATTGATCTTTGTTCTGAAGTGAGTCACATTTAATTTTACAGATGGAAAATTGACCATTAACAGAAATTTTCTATAAAAAATCTGTAAGTTATTCCTATGTCTCAATAGCCAGAGATTGTCTAGAAGCTTTTACAAAGTAAGGCATTGAAATTAAACTTATTTCAATACATATCAGTGTTTTAGTTGTATTATCTAACTTTATATGTCATCTAAGTAGGGAGCGCCATTTATCCTCAATGGAAAGAAAGAAGCCAAAGGTGGCTGGCTCAGGTTGAGTGTCTGAATTGTAAACCTCCTAAGAGGAGTGAGAAAACTCCTAATATGTGAGAGGTCTGACCTGTTGGAGTTTTGAGATCAAATTTCTGTTTGTATTGAGGTGGTTGCACTGGTGATTGCAAACATGAGGTGCCCAGACTCGCTCCTGAACTCAGTGCTTGCATCCTGAAAAGACAGCACAGTCCAGGGCTGGGTAGGAAATAACCATGGAATTGTAATGTGATCATAAATTACCTTCTCAAAACTTAACGACCAAACAAACCTGGTGTTATGGTTGTACTGAATCAGCAAACTCTGTTCTCAGTTGCAGTCATGTCAGTGCTCTAGCCAGGRGGGAATGTGGGATATCAGGAGCTGCCATGGAAGCCATGAGAGCCAGGACTGCATCTGCAGGGTGGCCCTGCTAGGAAGGTCACCTGGGGAATGCCTTGTGTCATCCTGTACAGAGAACAGCTGCAGAGAAAGAGTGCTGAAGCACTGGAACAGGCTGCCCAGGGACRTGATGGGCTCACCATCCCTGGAAGAGTTCCCAAAATATGTGGATGTGGCACTGGAGGACCAGTGGTTTAGTGGTGAACACGGTGRTGATGGGTTGGTGGTTGCACATGATTTAAAAGGTCTTTTCCAACCTTACCAATTCCAATCCTAAAGTACTCCAACAGCTTCTATGGCAGAAGAGCTT
>JACDOX010000105.1:1374699-1409536 GCA_014549065.1 Cardinalis cardinalis
CTTCCCTTCCCTTCCCTTCCCTTCCCTTCCCTTCCCTTCCCTTCCCTTCCCTGTGCCATTTGGGACACACATCCTTCACTGACTGCCACCTACCCACCAAACCTCATCCAGCCAAGGCTGCTCAGCTCCTTGGACTTGTGCTTGGAGAGTTGGAGTTGCACCTCTGAGAGAACAAGGAACCTGAGACCTCTATATMATTTTGGGAGAAGCCACATTCTCGCCTTTTCCTGGCAGTGAACATTTCTTGCTCCCCATATGGTTTTCAGTCTGAATTGCTGGAAAACTACACACTCAGCTGTGTTTATTTGGTAACACTGTGTGCAACCTATGGTTTTCTCTGATGGCTGTTTTACTGGTAGGGCCAACAGYTGGCAGATAGATTGCATTAAAAAAATCAAAAGTATAGGAAAAAAAATCAACAAAAAAAAATTTCTTTTTACCTGAAAATAAGTTTAATTTACATGATTTTATGTTTGGTACATAAATCTATTTCCCCTAAAATGGAATTTCTCGGGGAAAAAATAGATTTTTAATTAATTTTTTTTCTGTGACGCTTACAGACAATATTTGAGAGCTGCTTAAAAATATATACTTAAACCTCTGTATTGACATGAGATAGACAGCAACAACCTCATTTGCTGCATCCCTGGGAGTGAGGCCAGGCTGACCCCACGGCTGCACTTCAGGGAGCTGCAGCTGCCGGGTTCTGCACCCTCGGCACTGCAGACAGACGGACGTTGTCCCTCCCGCTCCACATGGTGGACACAGGATTCTCCATGGAGTTGTCAGAGCTGAAGTAGGGAACCCTCCAGGCACAGCAGCACTGCAGCTTCCTCACCTCGCAGCGGAAGGTCTTGCTGAAGACGTAGTAGATGAAAGGGTTGTAGGCCGTGGAGGACTTGGCAAACAGGCAGGGCAGCAGCGTCACCACGGGCTGCAGGGAGTCACTGGAGTTAAAGATGGACCAGAAGCTGGTGGCTGCATAGGGAGTCCAGGAGCTCAGGAATCCCACGGAGATGAGCACGGCCATCTGCAAGGGAACACAGCTGGACAGGCAGGGTTGGATACCCTGGCACACGAGGTGTGTGTGGGACACACCTGAAGKGCAAMACTCGAAGCTGTTCTTGCTGGGACCTCGTGACAAGAGAGACATTGAGGGGCTGGAGCATGTCAGAGAAGGGGACTGAGCTGGGAARGGGTCTGGAGCACAGGTCTGATGAGGAGCAGCTGGGATGTTGGRGAAGATGAAACAGGAAAGCCTTATAAATATGATTGCCTGGAAAAAGATTTTGAGAATATAGAAACTATAAGCAAGATTGAAATGAAAGCTTTGAGATCCCTTAGTTACTGAACAACTGGAAAACAATGGCGTGGCCAGCTGAAGGTGATCCCCTTTTGATGAAACAATACCCTCTGCTTGCAGACAGGACCAAGGGTCAGAGCAGACCCTGCCAGCTTGGCAGAAGGGGTCCAAACAGGAGTTTTTAGGGTTTAAAATGTAACACAGTATGCTAATGTAATGATTCTTATAGGCTGTAGGTAAATGCTATAGGATTTGTATCCTGTACTAGATTGGTTAGTGAGAATTAGAATATTCAACACAGAAGAAGAATTATTGTATTGTAACGAGAACCTCGCTCTCTTACACTTTTGTTCTCTTACCCTTTTACTCTCTTACCCTCTCATCCTCTCTACCCCTCTCTTCTCTTGGACCTGCTCCAAGCTGGGGCTGGCAGCTCCCAGCAGGGCCCTGCACCCAGGYCCTTTGCAATAAACCCCAAGTTCCACCATCTGGCTTCAGAGATCTCTCRTCTCCATCCATCCYGACTGTCCTACCCCCAATGCTCCTACACTGGGGGAGYTCAGCCTGGAGAAAAGAGACTCAGGAGGACCTTATCACTCCCTACAACTCCCTGGAGGGTAGAGCCAGGTGGGAGACAGGCTGTGCTCCCAGGTAAAAATGAAAGGACAAGAGGAAATGCCCTCAGGTTGCACCAGGGGATGTTTAGATTGGATGACAGGAAGCATTTCTTTACGGGAGGGGTTGTCAGTCATTGGGACAGACTGCCAGTGCAGTGGTGGAGTCACTGTCATATTAGAAAAAATGTGTTGCTCTGGTGCTTATGGGCATGGTTAAGTAGTGGACCTGTCAGTGCTGAATTAATGGTTGGACCTGATGATCTTAGAGACCTTTTCCAACCTTAATGATTCAGTGATCCTATGGCTGGCCTTTAGAAAGCTTGAATCAATTCTGCTTTTCCACAAGAAATTAACAACTTCATTTCAAAGTCCATATTTGGAAAAAAAAATATTAATATATTAAAATCCTGTTTCCACACAGAATTTCAGTGTAGGTCTCTAATTCCATGATTCTGTGAGCTGTGCATGAGCAGAGCCAGCTCTCTGCCAGCTCCTGATTGCTGCACACTCTTCCCATCACAGGGATAACTCACCAGGGTCAGCTTCTTCTCCAGTTTGGCTGCATTGGGGATCCTGTCAATATTCTGGATCTCTTGGTATGCTTTATGAACTTTCCAGGCAATCCCCAGGTAACAGGCAACGATGGTCAGCGCAGGCAGCACCGTGCACAGGAGGAACATGCTCAGGATGAAGGAGATACCATTGGAGGAGTTGTGGAATTTGCTCCAGGCTATGGTACAGGAGATGCCAAAGGGCTCAGGGCCATAGTAGCCCCAGCCCACCAAGGGCAGGATGGCCCAGAGCAAGGAGTAGAGCCAGATAAAAGCAATCAGGATGCAGATAGTGCTCTTGGTGATTTTGTTACCTGCAAGAAAGAGGAAGAGCCAGCATGGATGGATCCCACCCCTGCCACAAGGGGATTTGCCATAACTTCTCCTTAGACAGAAGGATGGTGGCTCCAGACACACCTGGGCTGCTGCTGCAGGTCCCTAACCTTGGGACTTCTAGAGAAGCATGGTCAGAGGATTGGATGAGACCTGAACACAGCCCTCCCTCAGTGCTCATCTGGAGCTTAGTAAGGCAGGGAGCTTTACAAGATCAGTTTCACCTTAAACGTGCTGTGGTCCCAGCCCAGGAAAGCCAGAAGAATATTCCTTCCTTTTAAGTTCCAGTGTATCTGCTTGGATGCAAGTAGGAAGGGAAGGCAGTCTGGTCCTGGAAAACATTTGTGCTCTCCATTTTCAGGTAGCTTCACTTGGTAAAACTGAGAAGTGAAAAACCTCACTGTTTCATGCAGAATTTAATCAGGTCCTTCTGGGAACACCAGGATTTGATACTGCACTAAAAGTTGAGGTTTATTCTGCTGTTACTGACCTGATAACCCACGCCTCATTGCACAAAGCACCTCCCAGAGCAGCCCAGCCCAAACACAGCAGCACCAGGTGACAATATAGGTGATTTACTCACTGTTGGACTTGGATGAGTTGGTGACGAGGAATCGAATGACGGCCATGGCACACAGGGTCATCATGCTGCAGACCCCAAAGAGGAACCCCATCAGGGCATAGTAGACACAGGAGGTGTCTCCCCCCAGCCAGGCGTGGTTCCAGGCAGATGCAATGGCCAGGGGGTACATGCTGAGGGCCATGCCAATGTCTGCCACYGCCAGGTTCACTGTGAGCAGCTCTGGTGGCTTCAGCAGGGACGAGCGTCTCACAGCCGTGGCAAGGACGGCTGAATTCCCAAGGATTGTCAGGATGGCTGAAAGGGAAGGATCAACATAGACAGGAATATCCCATGGTTAACACACTTGGGAAAACCATTGGAAATATGTGAAGCGCCTGAGAGGGGCTGCAACAGAGCTGAGGRGGGACTTCTTACAAGATTAYGTAGTGRTAMGGGGGGATGGCTTTAAACTGAAAGAGARCAGGTTTAGATTTGATACTAGGTATTCTTCCCTGYGAGGGCRGGGAGGCCCTGGCACAGTGTCCCAGGGTGATGTTATGATGCTTGTATCCCCATTCATGTGTTCTGTTTATGCTGGATATTATGTTCTGTGCCTTCAGGACTGGCTCTGAAGAGTGMAAGTTCTGTTTTGGTTTTGTTATCAGCAGCTCCCCCACAGCCGGCRGGACACACAGACGGGRCAGTACATSGTGCTGCTTTTGCTTTTTGCTTGGCTTTTTGCTTTGCTCTTGCTCCTGCTTTGCTCCTGYTTTGCTCTTGCTTTTTCCTTCTGCTMATTMRTTMGTTTAGCTAAACACTCCAAATTTTTCCCTGGACTRTTTTTCCTTTCCYGTTTTTGGAACCRCTYRAACCTGCTCTGGACTGGGACCTGGGAACACCGAGGGTTTGCACCTTGTGGCTGCAGCAGCTGCCCCAGCGCTGGAGGGACTGAGAACAGAGCGACCACCCCCAAGAGAGACTTTCTGAATTTGCCATTTTTCAGAGTGATGAAAGAGTGTTGTCACCTGGTATTGTTCATTTGTGTGCTGGGGGGTGCTGTGCCTGTTAAATAAACAGGCTCTTTCCACTTCTCTCCCAGGAATCTTTCCCAAACCGGCTGGGGGGAGCGGCCGTGTGGGTTTGCTTTTTGGAGGGGCCCCTTTGGAGATTTTCCCCCAAATTTGCCCTAAACCAGGACACACAGGTTACCCAGAGCAGCTGTGGCTGCCCCTGGATCCCTGGAGGTATCCAAGGCCAAGYTGGACAGGGCTTGCAACAACTTGGGATAGTGGAAGGTGTCCCTGCCCATGGCAGGGTATGGAATGTCCYGCCACTGCCTGTCCATGTGAAAAGTCACTTTCTGTCTTTTTTATGAGTCCCCTTTAAGTACTGGAAGGTCACAATGAGGTCTCCCTGTAGCCTTTTCCAGAGAGAACCCCCCAGCTCTCCCAGCCTGTCTCCAGAGCGAAGGTGCTCCAGCCCTCAGAGCATCTCTGCGGCCTCCTCTGGACCCACTCTAGCAGGTCCACGTATTTCTTGCMCTCAGAAAGAATATCCTCCCTTCTCCTTCCTGCCGAAGTACTCCAGCCATCCTGGCCACCTGTCCCCTGCACTTCCCAAAGCCTTCCCTTGGTGTGACTTCCCTCACCTCCAACTGGAGTCCCAGCACTGGGCTCTGAGCTGCCTGGGTGGTGGGCATGGGCTGCCTGGGCAGCTCAGAGCCCTTGCTGGTCCCTGAGAATTGGCATGACTGTTCTGGTGGTCTCTGAGAGCAGTGGGACCATGGGAGWTGTTTAGCCAGGGGCGTGCAACAGACGCAGAGCTTGCTTTGCAAAAGGAGCTGTCAGACATACATTATTCAGGGGTGCCACAGGGCTTCAAAGAGCTGGTGACAGCAGTGTCAGAAGTACACGCACCAAACAACTCATTTTCTCTCTTCTTTCTAGTGAACATGGTGCTGTAGCAACTTTTGATGAAAGGTTTTCCTGAGAAGGTATCCTTTAAAGTCAGATGTGAACGAGGGAGACAGAAAAAGATTCTGTCCTGTTCCCTTGTGGCTGCGAATGCAGGAAGGCTGCATTTGCTCACAGGTACCACTTAAAGTGCCCACAGAGGACTTAACAGAGGCACATGCAATAAAATGGAATAAATCTATTGACATAAGTACAAAATGTGGTTCTCAGAGGTGCCAAGAGAAAGGCTAAACTGAAAAGGGGACACAAATCTGAGACCCCATATCCCTCCTTCATTCCCCTTCTGACCCCACATCTGCACTTGCCACCTCTGGATGCCCTTGAAGGGCTCCCTGAGCTCTCAGATCCCTGTGTCTGCACACACAGGATGATGCCATGGGGGCTTGGCTGGCAGAGCAACCTGAGGCTCAGAGGGCAGAGCACTCTCCACGGGCTGGGACATGGAACCATGCAATCATTGAATCCTTTGGATTGGAAAACACCTCTAAGATCATTGGGCCCAACCACCCCCCAGCACTGACCAGGCCACCTCTAAGCCACRTCCCCAAATGYCACWTCCACACAGCTTTTAAATCCTCCCAGGGATGGTGACTCCACCACTGCCCTGGGCAGCCTGTTCCAATGCTGCACAGTCCCTTCCATGAAGAAATGTTCCCTAAAATCCAATCTAAACTTGCCCTGGTGCAACTTGAGGCAATTTCTTCTTGTCCTGTTACTTGTTATCTAAAGGAGACCCTGAACCCCCCTGGCTGTCCCCTCCTGTCAGGAGCTGTGCAGAGCCACAAGGGCCCCCTGAGCCTCCTTTTCTCCAGGCTGAGCCCCTTCCCCAGCTCCCTCAGCCCCTCCTTCTGCTCCAGCCCCTTCCCCAGCTCCATTCCCTTCCCTGGAGTCACTCCAGCCCCTCATTCTGTTTCTTGCAGTGAGGGACCTGAAACAGAACATCCTCAGGCTTCAGGAGGAAAAATGAACTCAATTCACTTTCTTTGGTGAGAGCCCAGCCCTTGTACCAGATGCAGGAAGCAGCTTTGTCATCAGAGGTGACACCCAGGCCCAGCCTCTCCTTCCCCTTGACAGRAGCTCTCCCCCTCCATCCCACAGCCTGGCTGGCACAGGACAGACCCATAACTGTGGGACAGTAAGCAAACAGCTGGTGGTGAATGCTGCCACCCATGCCCTGGCCTTGTTCCTAATAAAAAAGATCATTTCAGGGCACAAACGTGCAGCCCCAGTAGGTGGCAAAGCKTTGGATAAATACAACACCTGATTCCAGTTCCGCTCACTGCTTTACTTCTGAGAGTCCCTGCAGGATGCAGGGAACCTGGCTGCCACACAGGGCTCTGGATCCCTGCTGGGAGCTGTGCCTGGAGTTTCAGTGCCTCAGAGTCCTTTAGGAGAGGTGTGAGACTGCAGCATGGTGGAACACAAGCACGGGGAGCTCCAGCCTCCAGCCCTTCTTTGCTGCCCCTTCCCATTGTGCTTTAACTGCATCTATGTATTTGCATTTCTGGGAGATGGGAGCTGACGTCCTGACCGGAAAAAGCCCTTCATCCTTTGTGAACAGGGATTTTCTCAYCCTGAGTTGTGCTCTGTGTGCAGAACAAGAGGAAATAAGAAGTGCTGAAGTCCAGCACTTCTGCCTAGAGCTTCAGTATTAAAGTACATGAAAATATAGGCTTGTCTTATGCCAAATTGAGTTTTCAAGAGCTCAGCAGGAAGGAATCTTAGGGAAAATTCATGTGGAAAGCATGCCTAAACAAGTTCCACTCCTCTCCAAATCTACGAGGGGGGAAAACAAATGCCTGTGTACATGCAAGAAGCAGACAAGGAAGAACACACTTAACTGAAGCTAYGGGCTGGTAGCTATCCCCCCTTTTATTTCATTTTCAATCTGCCTGCAGCAGGACAAACAGGCTGCTGCAAACCCCAGAACTGCTATTTGGAAACCCTTTGCTGTTCTCTAGCAGTGCACCCTGCCCAGACAGCAGAATGACACCTCTCCCACCCAGGGCCAGCCCACAGCTGCTTCCCCTGACCAGTTCCATGGATTGAGCTGCCCTGGCTCCGTTCTCAGGGCTCAGATGCCTCAGAAAGTGACACACAACTTATTTCTGACACTTGTGACGCCACAGAGGCAAATTTGTGCTGGCCATTCTTCAGCATCAAAACAAGATTCCAAATCCAAGAGCAGAGATTAATCCTGGCTGCCAACCAACTCCAGGGCACTGAGCAGGAGAACCTGTGGGGAAACATTTGCTGCCATTTCCCTCCAGGTTCTGCTGCCTGACCACAGCACAGACAGGGAATCCCTGCATCCTGTTCCCTGGCTCCAAGCAAACCAGCAGGCTGTGAACTCACCTATGATGAGAAGAAAGATCCCAGCTCCATAATCCACTACTGGGTGGAGTTTGGAAATGTACTGCTCCTCCATGGTCCCTTGGGGAGATGGCTGAAGGTTTTCCATCAAAGGTGAAGATGCTGCAGGAGCAAAGAGCTCGTCCTCATGGTTTGCCTGCTGCAGGTGAGAGCTGGTGTTGGGTGCTGGCAGGGCAGGGACCCTTCTGCTGCCTCCTTGTCCTGCCTGTGGTGTGGCAGGGCAGAAGCCTGGAGCGAGAGGAAGGGTTTTCCCCTGGGAGGCAGAGTGAGAGCCAGGCAGAGCTGCTGCCAGAGCRATCCCGCCTGCCTGGCTGGCAGAGCATCTCTCCTCCCACCCCTCCTCTCCCACCCTTTTGCTCCTTGGCTTGTCGGGAAGATTCACCATGCAAATCCCCTCAGATGAGCAAAAACCAATTGTTCTCCAACCACCAGCAGCCCTGGGAAATAAAGCCAGGGGGGCAGGCAAGGGAAGGAAGGTTGGGAGTTTTGTTTTCCAGCTTTATGGCTGAGTATGGGAGACACGAGGTTGGGGCAGGAGTCTCTGAGTGGAAGTGTTAGAGGGAAGGTGTTTTCTGCAGGGGCTCAGCAGGCTCAAAGTCTGCTGGAGACAGGAGTGTCTGAGCTGCTCCAGTGCAGAACTAGAGGATGCTCTSTCCAGTGTAGTGTACCAGAAGAGAAGCAACATCTGAGGTCACTCTGTGACACTCCAGAGTTCTGACTTGGCCAGCAGCCACAGCAACACCTCACCTCTCCTTATAATATCTGTGTTTTCCTTCTCCTTATAATATCTGAGCCTAAGATCACCATAATGAGCAACCTAGTTTAGTGAGTGGCACCCCTGCCCATGGCAGGGCGCTGGAACGAGATGGTCTTTAAGGTCCCTTCCAGCCCAAACCATTCTGTGATTCTGTGATAAGGAATTTTAAAATTCACAAGAGCATGGAGGCATCTGAGGTGTGATTTAGTGAAATTTAGGTGCTCATGTATAGCAGTAACAGCCTAAACTTAGGAATCTGGGAGACTTTAAAAGCCTTTAGTTTCAGCAGGGTTTTGTATATCTCTGAGAATGGAGACTCCACAACAGTTGTTTCAGTGCCTTTTTGTTCAAAATCTCACACAGTTCAGGAACAAAGACAGCACCCAACTCATGAAATTCAGCAGCTGCTCATGAGCTGCTCAGTGCAGGTGTCCTTCACTGAACATTCCTCAGCAGAGGAGATTCAGCTGTAAGAACGTGGGTGGTTGTTGCAATACTCTCGAGCCATGGGTGTACAAGCAAGACTCAATTTAGCACRGGAAAGCAGGATATATAAAGTGTTAATCATAGCAGGAAGTTCTTCTATCAGAAAGGAATGAGAAAGGGAAAAGGTGATGTCTCAAAGGCATGCCCAGTATGGAGAGTTTCAAGCAGCTTGGTCAATTCAGTGTAGTCTGTGCAAGAAGAGAGGTTACCATTTGATAGCATTTTGAGGAAGTGTCCTGGTTCTGACCAGGACAGGGTTAATTTCACAGTGGCCAGRAGGGGCATGGCCAGGACCTGGAGGTGATTCCACAGCACCTGGGCAGAACCACGACTGGGAGAAATGTCTGCTAGTGTAGCAGAAGACACAAATCCTGTGGCAGAAAGCAGAAAATTGCCACATTCTGTCACTTAATCCAGCACACAAACTCATGGTATTGGTAAATTAAACAATGCCAGATCACCACAAAAAGGCTGGAATCTGACTGCTCACCTTGCTACTTTCACAGAACAGCTCTTGGCCCTGATTTGGGCTGGGCCAGCYGGCACTGTCCAGGCATTCCCAGGCACAGGTTGGCTAAAATGAGCCCAGGATTGTTCCCCACAAGCAGTAACATCATCAGCTTTGAAAACAAAGTGTTTGTTCCCTGGCACAGATGTTGCCCATGGGTTTTGCTCTTATCCTGAGTGCAAACATTTAGATTGTCAAGGTGCAGCCATCAGATGAGGATTGACTGTTTTAAAGTTCTCAAATAGAACATTGAATTCTGATAAAACCCTTTCTTGATAAAATTCCTGGCCTGTACTATGCAGTTATCTCACCTAATGTTTCTTTTTTGGCCTTTCATGGTGAAACCATGGCAGAGGGTTCACTTCAAGGAGCCTGATGTCACCCAGTCCCAGCCAGATCTCCTGCTTTCCCACTTGTTGCAAGGTCCATCCTCTCTCTAYTGAAATAAAACACTGCCCTTCCTCAGACAAGCAAGGAGACCAAGGGCAAGATTAAAAAGTTCTGCTGATAATTTAATTGCTAATTATTATTTAATTACTGGAGGCTCCACTGGCTACATCAGGAGCCCAGTCCTCTGCCAGCTCCTGCGGGCACCTTAGATTACACTGTGTGGCTCTTTCACGCTGGTTTAGATGGCATTTCATTTATTGTGAAACCCTCAGCTTAGCATTCACATGGGGTAGGATTACATCAACAGCCCAGTTACGAAATGGAAGAAAAGAAAATGAATGATTAAAACCAGAAGGGCTGACGGGTCCCAAACCCAGTGCATTATTCATGTGTAGTTTAACAATAGCAAGTTGTGCTCATCACCATCTTCCTGSCCATCAGATCAAGCCATATGATCTGTTCACAACAGCCCAAGGTTATGCATCTTGACAGACCCAGATTTGGGGGGGATCATATCTTAAAATTATATTTGTGCAGTTTTTGTGAAACTTACTTTTGTTTTAATAAAGCAGCCATGAAATGAGGCAGATGAAGGATGAAGTTGATACCTACTCATTTCTGACAGGTTATGTGAAACTTCAAGCAAAAAACGAACTCACCATGAAACTATTATATATCCTTGATATAAATATGGACATACATATTAAAAAAAMATTCCCATTGTTGGCATAAAACAGGGGATGAGTTGAGGAATTACTTGATGTTTCCAAGTGAGAATGTCCTATGAGTTTATTTTTACTTTCCACAGGGAAAAACATAAAAAGTATTCTGAATCTGTAGGAACAAGGGAATTGCTCTGAATTATCAGTTTGCCACTGTGCAGGGGTTCATTTYGAGAGATAAAATGTCTCAACGTGTGGAGCTGTTTGGGACATGAATACTGGGTTGTGTTTGGTACCATATACCAAAATCACTGATATTTCCCAATATGTGGGGAGGGCTATGAATCTGGGTCCTTATCAGAAATGTCTATCAAAAATAGCCATGTATCATTTAGAGGAGGACATGACTTTGTTATTCCTGTTTATCTCTGGCTGCTGTGTCCAGATCTTCTCTTTGCAATGACTCTGAGATCTCAAGTGAGCAGAGAGAGTGCAAACAGTCTGTGGGGACAGGCCCTTTTTGAGTGCCTTYTCCTTGCTGCAAAACACATCTGCCATGATGAACAGTTCAGGCTTTTTGATTAAAAAATGCCACCTTTTCCAAACTCCTTGGAGGAGACAACTTCATCGCATTCTCCAGGAATTCCTACAACTTTCTTCTTTTATAACATTCATTTATTTCTGCAGTTTTACATCTGAAGCTCATCTTTGAGCTGAGACCTTTAGCTGAGCTTCTCTAGCTTTCACCTCCATTTATGAAAATCAGAACCAGGATTTAAGTGGAATTCTCAGTCTCCTGATAAAGTTGTATGTTTTCAACAACTAAATCTTGTTTAAGCTGGTATTTGCAACCTCAAGYAAAGTAATTTTTAAATTGTTTTCTTCTGGCTGCCTGCACTGACTTGCATGTTATTGCCTGAGGGGTTATTTACAAAGTCTAAATTCAGTCTAGGGACACTAAACTCCCTGACTTCCCTTGGCGGGAACTGAAGAATCCACTTTGATTGATACATTTGGCTCTTTCACTACAACCAGTTTRATACATAAAACTTGGGTGTTGGTAAACCCAGTCCAAGTGAGTAACTTTGGTCACAACAACWMCTGCAGTGCTGCAGGYTGGGGAAARAGTGGCTGGAAAGCTGGAAAAGGACCTGGGGGTGCTGGTGACAGCAGCTGARCATGGCCCAGGTGTGCCCAGGTGGGCAAGAAGGGCAAAGGCACCTGGGCTGTACCAGCCATGGTGTGGCAGCAGGACAAGGGCAGTGACTGCCCCTTGTGCTGGGCATGGCTGAGGCCACACCTCAATTGCTGTGTTCAATTTTCRGCCCCTTCAGGACAGAAAAGACATCAAGGGRCTGGAGTGTRTSTRGGGAAGAGCAAYRGAGCTGGGGAAAGCTTGTGGAACTGAAGACAGAAGCTCACATTTATTAAACAAAGTCATTATTTCTTGTAACCATGATATTCATGCTRCATTGGTGAAAAAAATACCAGGTATGCAGTGAGGAAAGTCACACATGGAGTAAAGATGTGCTCTTTTTCAAACCAGCTCTTTCCAATTGGGCAATAGGCTGCCCTCTCAGGGGCAATTTTTTTTCCTTCCCAGCATCTCAAATTTGTAATGAAAGGTTCTAATTTGAGTAAACAAGGCAAAGGAGAAACACAGCATGAGGTGAGAAAGGAGAGATTGGAGGTTAATTCAACATTAAAGTATGAAGCACACTACAGCTGTTTCAGGGGTGTGAGAAGACAGACATTAATGCAATAAGAGTGGAAAGGAAATGGCACCATAGGTGCCAAAATAAAATGAAAGCTACTATTGTGTCAATCAAAGAGAAGAATAAAATGTATTGCYCATGGTATGGAATTTGACATTGCCAACTGCTCATATTTAATATAATGACCATGTTCCCAGACCTCAGTTTAGCAGTAGTATGAACAGCAATAACTCTCATTTTCAAGAGCTCAAAGACAAAACCATGCTCTGTTATGCTGGATATTGCACAAATAATCACACAGGGACACTTTCTTACAGTTTTTTTTTCCAACCATTTATTGACATGTACATTTTGGTAGCAAGCTCCACTGGCTTTTCCTTTGCATTTTGGTCCTGCACTCCATTTATTCATGATTCCTTTGTGTCATTCAAACAATGGGGAAAAACCCCCACAATTTGTAGAATGGAGCACACTCTACCTTCTAAAAAGCCAGATTCAACAGGTTGGATCATTTAAGATTCTCCAGTTTTGTGTTACTGTAGCATGATGGCAACAAGGATGTGATCATTTGTCTGTGATCCTAAGATCAGAAGTGTCCTGGAAGCAGCAAAACAGCAAACAGGACAGGGAGACAAGGGATCACAGTGTGTGGAGTTGGGACCAAACCTGCCCAGATTCTTCCAGCTGCACTGGGAGCAGCAAGGCCAGCTCTGCAGGAGTCTGCCCAGCTTCAGGACTAGTCCCAGCTCTGCACCTTTGTATTTTTTTTCATTTGACTTAGTGCTGATTTGGGCTCACCCCTTCCTCTTTTGAATAACACAAGTCAATCCTCTCCTTTTTGCTAGGAAATCCAGAACCATGCAGAGAGGGACCATCCCTCCAGCAGCACAGKTTAAGCTGGTCCTTCTCTTTGTTCCTTACTTTGATAGCAGGACTAGGATCTGGCAGAATGGAGACAGGACAAAGCAGGCTGTGGTGGGATGTTTGGGATGCAGGGTCACATGGGACAGCAAACACTGCAGGGCTCTCCTGGACACTGGCGTGAGGACACTGAAATCCTCCCAGTGCTGCCTCTAAAAGAGCTCACTGGCTGCAGCTGGTGGTGCTGTTCCTTGCTTCACTGAAGAGGGGAAAGGGGATTTGTTTTGAGGGAAAATTTTTACATTTATTTAAAGGTAGTCAGAGGTTACCAGAGTGGAAGATGAGATCAGGGTATTTATACAACCTTGGGGACAGAGCTGATTATATACTGAAAATCTTTACCCMAACAGTGTAACCCAGTTGTGTTGACACCATGGCTCTCTGGACACTGTTTGGGTGCACCCAGCTCTATCCCCTGTTCCAGTTTCTCTGCCAAGGCAGGCATAGAGCAGCCCAGGGATGTGATCCCAGAGCAGGCATGGCTTTGTATCCCACACAGACAGTGGGGATGTTCAAGAGTGCAATCCTATGGCATTRCAGATGAACTCAGTGTCACTGCCCTGGCTCTGCTGCTGCCTTCTSTGTGACACTCCTCAAGTCACTTCCTTCCTCTTGCTGCCTCTGATTGACCCTCTGAAATTGTACATTTCCCAAGGTCTGACTGATCTCCAGCTATTTCTGCCCAGTGCCTGGTAACAAAGCAGCGCCGTTGTTGGTTTGTGCCTCTCAGCACCATTGTGACACAACAATAGCTTAAAAAGGCCAATTTTCTATCATATTAGAATTACTCCTCCTAATTTCTAAAYAGACCCATGCTGGGAATTCAAAAATGCCAGGATTACAACTTATTATTTAGAGAAAAGAAAATAGCTGAGACTGAATCCTGTAAAAAATTAGAGGCAGATAAGAGTGGGAATTCATGGAGATGCTTCTCTTGGATGGAAAAAAACAGGTTTCCTTGTTCAATCTGGAACATAGGGTTTAATGGAGAAAGAAAAAAGATTGGGAAACAAGGGCACAAAAGAGGCTTGATGATAAAAAATCTCTTATTAGGTAGAATAGGGAACAMAAAGCTTCTGCTCTGCAATAAACTGTGGTGGCATCACCAGCTCTTTGCCAATGAYCCTGTTGAGGACAGCATTGAGCAGAGCTGCCTGACTGACAACCATCACAGCAACCTACTGCTAAGGCAACTTCCCTGGATTTTAACTTCCAGAGAAAGACATTGCTTGGAATTTAAGGGTCCCCAGCAGCAGGGAGAGCACCAGAAGCCTCATGTCAAGACCCTCTGYCATTTTCTTCATCAAATCATGTTCAGGTTTCTTTTCCAGCCTTCAGATTATAATCACATGAGTTAGAGAAGTCACAGCTACTCTGTCCTGACTTCCTTTCTGAGTCATTTGACCCTTTAAGCCAAGTAGTAGTTAAATCCCCCTGTACAAAACTGCCAGCTCARGATGGCTGTAAATATGGCACAGAGTAGGACTGTGAGGGAAGAAAGAAAAACCACTTTCTCAAAATTATTATTTCTTAGTCACTACCATTTTAATTGCTTGAGTTTTCATGGTTAATTGAACTGCAACAACATGTTGCTTTCAGAGAGCATTTTCCACACCTTGTAAAGTGCTTTAGGTTTTATTTCTTTGCACTTCACTCCTTTGCAGTGGTGTGGAATGCCCTTTGCAAGGATAGAAGAGATCATTAAACTTGCAAAAAATTAATCCCACAAGTGTTATTGACTTGCAGCCAGGTCCTCTGCTCACTGCTCTTAATACTTGACAGTAAACAAAAGTGGGAGTAAGTTACATATTTAGTAGATATTCCCTGCATTCACAGAGAAAAACTTCCAGCTYTTTCCCCCGTGTTTACAGTGCTCAGTTTGTTTTGCTAACATTGAGTTATCCCTCTGCTTGCCTTTCCAGGGCAAGCAGAAAAACTCGTAAGACAAGGAARGGCCTCAGAAAAGCATCCTTCATCTCAAGTAGGGATGACATCAATTCCTTTGCTGCTCATGTTATTTCTGTACATCAGWAAAGTATTGTCTTGTTTCTAAGAGGCTGGTTCAGATTATTCTCAAATACACCATGCTCAAAAAATGCAACAGCGACTGTGAATACTTCCTGCACTCAATTACACTGAAAAAATGGAGATGAACCTACCCTCAGAAAAAAAAGGTGAGAGACCTGGGGCATTCTGGGTTCAGATCTTTGCCTTGCCAGTCTTCCTGTCACTGCTTTTTGGCCAGGGATTAAATCTTTCTGTGATTTAATGCCCCAGAAAGGAACTATGGATGCAAATAAAAGCTTTCTTTTTGATATCCTCTAAATCACTGTCACACACTCATGGGAACAGAATGGTTGGAGTWGGATGGAACCTTGAAGCTCATCTCATTTCAGCCCCTGCCATGGACAGGAACACCTTCCACTATCCCAGGTTGCTCCAAGCCCCATCCAACCTGGCCTTGGACACTTTCAGGGATGGGGCAGCCACAGCTTCTCTGGGAAACCTGTGCTAGGGCCTCACAGGGAAGAATTTCTTCCTCATATTTAACCCAAATATAAACTCTGTCAGTTTGAAGCCATTGTCCCCTGTGCTGTCACTAAATACCCTTGTAAAAAATCCCTTTCTCCCTTTCTTTAGGCACTGGAAGGGGCTCTGAGGTCTTCCAGAGCCTTCTCTTCTCCAGGTGAACACCCCCAGCTCTCCCAGCCTGGCTYCAGAGCAGAGGGGCYCCAGCCCTTGGAGYATCTTTGTGTCCTCCTATGGACCTGCTCCAACATGTCCCTGTCTTTTCTGTGTTGGTGCTCCCAGAGCTGGATGCAGCACTCCAGGTGAAATATCACAAGAGCAAAGAAGAGAGAGAGAGAATCCCCTTCCTTGACCCACTGCCCAGGCTGGTTTTGATGCAGCCCAGGTCACAGTTGGCTTTTTGGGYTGCAAGTGCAAGAAGTGACCAGTCATTGCTGAGTCATGAGCTTTTCATTGAGCACCATCCCCAGGTCCTCCTTGGCAAGGCTGCTCTCAATCCACTCTCTGGGTGATACCAGRGGTTTTCCTGACCCAGRTGCAGCATCTTGCACTTGGCCTCATTGAATTTCATGAGGTCTGGTGCTGGGGGCTTACTGAACCTGGATCAGGACATGGGGAAAAAAGGTCCCCATGGCTCACTTGGGCTTATCTGGAAGTGGAACTGCATTTTCCATTCAGTCTGCATTGCAAACATTGTTTGTTTGTTTGATGTTTGTTTGTAGACTCTATATCCTCATCAGAAGAGAAACTCTGTATTCATTCAAAGGGGAAATTCTAGGCCATCTCTATCCATTATGGTTATTTAGAAACACTCTGACAGCATAAATACAACAGGCACAATAACCATGACGTAAATAAAGAACTATCATTATTACCCTTTTTTCACTCATCATTGCTGTCATATTGACTTGTGACCATTTTAATACATGGAGTTCACAGAGTAATACCAAYCTATTTCTGCCTGTAACTGAATATATTAAAATATTTTCCTGTCACAGACGTTGAAATGGTTTTTATAACCCAAACATTTGAAGCAAACATTTACTGGCTTGTAACTGATTATATTAAAATCTGTCACATGTACTTAAATAGATTTTATAACCCTAACTTCAACAGAGAATGTATTTCAGCTAAATAAAACCATGCAAAAGTTTCAGATCTGGTTGAAACTGGTCATCCAGACTTCCCCTGGCGTCAATAGTGAAAGATCACTGAAGTGAAAGACACTCTTGGTGGAGAAATACCAACAATACCTTCTCTGGATGAGATCAGTTATTTGGAAGTGCCTACTGACATTAAATTTAATAGCAATAATAATGACAATAATAATGCCATMATTATTCACTGTGAGGGTGGTGAGGCCCTGGAACAGTTTCCCAGAGAAGCTGTGGCTGCCCCTGGATCCCTGGAAGTGTCCAAGGCCAGGTTGGAGCAGCCTGGGATATTGGAAGGTGTCTCCCCATGGTAGGGGTGGCACAAGATGATATTTATGGTCTCATCCAACCCAAACCATTCTGGGATTACMGAGAGCCCAGAGAGGTGACTAAAATAAGCCACCCAGTTTGAGGTGGCTAAATTTGGTTGATTTTAATCCTGCCCTGACAGACATTCTAAGAAACACAAGAAACCTGTAATAAAGGATGAACTGGAACATATGGTCTCAAATCTTGAGTTAAGGCTTTCAACTGTGTTACATTCCTCTTGTTTCCATTACTGCCAAAACTGAAATTCCTCAGAGCATGCAGTGGTCATAAAGCCTGCTTGCTATTTAAAACAAAACAAAGTATTTTAGCTGTCCAAATTTAATATTATTTTCCCAAAGGTTTTTATTACCATTTCCTTCCTGTAGAAATAMGACCAGGACAATGATGTTGCTAGCATTTGGATGATCTGGGTTTGACTGTGAAAGTCACATCACACCAACCTGGACAACACAGTGAATATGAGTTTGCCCCTCTTTTGATGCAGAAAATTGTAGGTACCTGTAAGGCTTTTCTGGTAAGGCAGTAGTGTGCTCTCTGAAGCACTCTGTGGACTCTAAAACAATAATTTTTCCCAGATGCTGAAAAGGATGTTGGGGCAGTGGGATGAGTAAAAGTATAAGTATTGCAAAAGCACCCACAATGCCACAAAAATAAGACAAATACTTAAACTCTTCTGTTTTCTCTCCAAAGTCTTCACTTACCCCAAAAACTAGAATAGCTTTTCAAGTTATTTAATTATTAATTAATCAAGTTTCAAGCTTCAGTTATACATCTCAATACTAAATTTTCTCTTAATAGCTTTCCTTCAAATAAGAAACATCTCTGCCAGCCTGGCAGAAAGGAAGAGCATCCAGTTTTTACCCCAAATTTTTTTGTCTATCTTGAATTCYTACCAAAGGTACTTTCAGCCCCCTCTTTTTTAGAGGTGATTTGTTTAATCCACCAGACTTGCTACTGAGATGCAGCTTCAAGGCTGAGGCTGAAAGGACAGAGATTACATGTCAGGGAGTGGGGATTGGATGGGGAGGCTGTTCTTTGTAAACCACAGATCACTGGCAGCCTTGGAGGAGATGGACAAAGGGATTAAGTATGGATTTCTATGATGATGAAGACTATGGACTAGATAAACCAAAGCAGAGGAGACTCAGGTACCAAGGGAAGGAATATTCTGTTAGGAACAGCACATGCACAGCCTTTATGACCAAGTGAACTGCTATATTAGTCTGTGGCTAAATTTGGACTGCCAGCTCTGCTGTGAGTGYTGACCTTTGACAAAACATTGACAATAAAACCCAGGAGAATGTTGTTATCCTAAATTGTGGCACCCAGCTGCTAAATCAACGTATGCTGAAACTCTGGGGTTTGCAAAGCCCATTGAAGCCAGTGGAAAGATTCCCTGTGACCTCACTGAATCATTCTCAAGTGGAAATRGAGCTCCAGTTCCAGGGGCTGGTCTCATCTCCATGCAGACTTGTCCTGGGAGAGACCCCATATGAGCCATGGCCTTTGCTGGGTGATAAAGCTATTGCTGATAAGGCCAAAYGTTGTACCCTGAAGTGAGGAGGGGATGAGTTCTCCAATCCCATCAGTCACCTGCATCTCAGCTAATCCCTCTCTGGCCCTCTAGTACTCAATGGGGAGAAATCAGCATTTCATCTGCAATTCATCACTCCAAAATGGACATCTAAAATAGGTCAGATGACTCACATCTAATTTCCTGCTTCTTCCCATCAACAATAAAGGGAATAAAGCCTGAAGTAATTTTCTCAGATTCAAACATGTGGTTGGAAGAATATCATTCTAAGTATCTTCATTAGACTGGCTTTGAAAATGTTGTCTTTTATAGCTGATTGCTAARTCCAACAGCAAAGTCAACACAAGATCCTAATGGAGACAGGTTCAGATGAACCCAGTTGGTTTTGAGTTGTCTTGCATGAACTACAGAGCTTTGCCTCAGTAGGATTTTATATTACCAACTAAAAAATATTCCAGTGACAAGACAGACTTTGATGTACCCTGCTCTGGTTACATGTTCTGGATCACAGGCCTAAAATGGTATTATGCATATTATAAATATAAATAGCAATAAATGAACAAGAGGCTTCAAGTTATTGCCACTAATGAGTTGTCAGAAAGCTCTCATCTCACTGGTGAGCAGAACAGGGGGAAATTCAGCACCAACTTCCAACCTAAACGGACATGGCTCCAACAGTCCAGACTCCCATTATGCTTAGTGGGGAATGACTCAACAACAAGCAATGGAGACAGGAAATCACTTGCCTAAGTAGAAGTATTTAATTTAAGAGTGATTTGGACTCCACATTTTTGGCTGTAGAAAATCCTCTCCAAATCAGGAATTTGGCCTCCAAGCTCCAATGTAGTCACGACACAAAAAAAGACACCTAAAATAAGGTAATTGCTGATGAATCTCATCCACTAGAAACTGCCCACATGGTTGCCCAGCAATAGCATCCTTACCTGGTCCTTATCCTGACAGGATACASAGTGATGAGCTGGGCCATGTCCTGAGCCTTCAGAACAGTTGTGTCAGGAGAGAATCATTGAATCACAGAATTGTTTAGGGTAGAAAAAACATCTAAGATCATTGAATGCAATCATTAACCCAGCACTGCCCAGCCTGTCACTAAACCATGTCCCCACAAGCCCCAGCTACACGTTTTTTAAATTCCTCCAGGGATGGTGACTCTACCACTGCCCTGGGCAGTCYGTTCCARTAACTAATAACCCGTTTAATAAAGATTTTTTTCCTAATATCCAATCTAAACTTCCCCTAGTGCAACTTGATGCCATTTCCTCTTATCCTATCACTTTTTCCTTGGGAGCAGAGCCCAACTTCCACCTGGCTGCTCCTGTCAGGGAGTTGGAGAGAGTGAGAAGGTCCCCCCTGAGCCTCCTTTCCCAGGCTGAGCCCCTTTCCCAGCTCCCTCAGCTGCTCCTCATCAGACCTGTGCTCCAGACCCTGCCCCAGCTCTGTTGTTCTTCTTCAGACATGTACCAACACCTCATCCTAAGATTAGAAACTAAACAAAATAAGCTTTGAACTAGTAATTTAATTTTAAAGTAAAGTTTCTCTATATATATGAAGTATTTAAAACAATACTTTTCTAAATGGCCAGGAAAGGTTTTATACTTGTGGGTATGTTCACACTGAGAAATAAAAACATAATTTGAAACTTTGACATTTGCCATGAAATGGAAATGCTGCATTTCAGACAGCTCAAGAAAATTCAGTAATGCCCTGCAAAATCTTTAGCACAACCAAACTCATAAAGTGGTTCCACAAAAGGACATGTGAGTGCCACTGCCAGTTTTTGTTGTGCCAGTCTGATCCCCTTCCACCAGATGTTTCTGGGATGACAGTCCAGACAAATTACCTCAAACATAACAGATCTCTTGAGTATTTGAAAAAATCTATTCAGAATCACAGCTTCTAACTTGGCACTTACCTCARAATATTTCTGACTGTCAGCAGCTATTAAAAACAATAATAACAATGGTTATTTCCATAATAGCTGTATTTTGAAATCTCAGAGCACTTTGTGAACTTAACAGACATATCTGAGATGTATGGATTCATACCCTCTATCAGGAAATGCAGACCTGTTTGGGCAAGATCTGGATTTCTGTTTTATAAATATTCCATAAAGAAATACMGATAAGGAATGAATACAGACAAGGAATGAGATTCCTGAAGGTAGGAACACTTCCCACTATCCCAGGTTGCTCCAAGCACTGTCCAATCTGGCCTGGAACACTTCCAGAGATGGAGCAGCCACAGCTCCTCTGGGCAACCTGTGCCAGGGCCTCACCACCCTCACCAGGAAAAATACAAATATAATTTCTTTAGACTGCTCAGTCACCCTGGTAATGATCCTACTTTTGAGAAATCCATATCACTTGGTGAATGTCTCAATCACTTCCAACATGCTGTGTAACAGCCACTTATGCAAGGCAAAACTACAGGGAAAAAAAAAAAAGTTTTGCTAAAAATGCAAAAAGTACCTAAAGATGGAATAATCTAATCTGGAAGGAAAATACAAAAATAAGCTACAAGGGACTTGATGTGTTTAGCTGAGGAAAAGGTTGCTAACACAAAAAAACTTTGGCTTCTCCTTTTCCATAATTTTTCATAATTTTCAATCTTGTCAGCATGAATAATATTGTTGATTTTTGCCGGGATTTAGAAGCAGCTGCAGAATACAAAACAAAACTGAAAATCAGTTGAAAGACCATTCATCTATTTTGCTTTTAGCTGAAAGACTCCTCCCAGCTGCAGACAAGTAACCACACTGACTATAATTCCATAAACTACATCTGATCACCATATAGTTCAGGTTTTAGGGGATTTTTAAAG
The DNA here is from genome assembly GCA_014549065.1 of Cardinalis cardinalis. Taxonomy (NCBI): domain Eukaryota; kingdom Metazoa; phylum Chordata; class Aves; order Passeriformes; family Cardinalidae; genus Cardinalis; species Cardinalis cardinalis. The sequence goes on from JACDOX010000105.1 coordinate 1,396,239, forward strand.
AAATCTTTTGAAACACACAAACAAAAAGTTACTTGCATGTTATAGCAAACACCTTTYTAGATGGCATCATGAGTGCCAGAGGTTCTCATCTGATTTTGTACAGGCATTAATCTTCTCTGCTCATTCCTTCTGTTTATTTCTGTTCCGGGAAATTAGCCCTAGCCCATGCTAACTACTAAACTGTACCTGTAAATTTTGTTTGCCTGGATCCAAGTCAGTCACCTGGCTATGGAAGGTGTCCCTAATCACCCAGTTTGGGAGGGTAACAGGAATTCACAATAGGGCATGACCAGATCACACCAAAAGGCCTCCAACCTGCAGAAAAGCCCTGCCACACAAAATCATRGAGTCATAAAAGGTTTGGGTTGAAGGGACTTGAAAGCTCATCTTGTTTCAGCCCCTGCCATGGACAGGAACACCTTCCACTATCCCAGGTTGCTCCAAGCCCTGTCCAACCTGGCCTTGAACACTTCCAGGGATGGGGCAGCCACAGCTTCTCTGGGCAACCTGTGCCAGGGCCTCACCACCTCAGAGGGAAAAATTTAATGCAAAAACTATGTGAAAAAGTAATCAACTAACATCCAGTTAAAAGTAAATAGAATATTCTCTGTTTTGAGTGAGGCACCTTTGGCTTGCTCTAAAAAAAAATAAAACTATAATGTTTTCAGGTTGGTCTCAAACCTTGCACCTAGGAAGCACCTTTTCTACAAACTAATAATGCTATTTTATCTTATCTGGTGTGGATGTGTTATTTTAAGTTAATTAAAGTCCATTAGGAATACAGCAAAACTAACAAGAGAACTTTTATTGTTATTCATATTCAGACAACTGAATTAAGCTTGCAGCCAACATTATCAATGGAGTCTAGAAATAGATCAGCTGGACAAATGGAGCAGGCAGACTGYACTGTGTGAATAAAAACCTTACATGGTCCACTGAAGAAAACTTCACCCAGATGGTGAATCATTAAATTCGTACCACTAAGCAAACACCCTTCCCTTCACCTGTGGGTTACGCAGCAACTGGCAATTTGGCAGCAATACACTTATTTTTATGATTAGCCTTGTCAATCCAGAGGCACTTGCTTTCCCAAAGAGCTGACCTTTTCCGACATATTCTTTTTGACAAGCAATGGATCATTACCCTCTGTTACTGTCAGTATTTTAATGTTCAGTTTTCAAATTATTCTAGAAGGCAGAGGCACTAACGCCTTCTGTTAAGATTTCCTCACACTTTCCACAATGAGGTCTTGCTATGCTGGAACTTTCAAGCTGAAATTTCATTTGCCACATTTGTTTCTCTCTAAAATGGCAGTAGATTCCATAATTCAGTTTTGGGCTAACTTTGTTCAGATCTGTGTGGCCTCATAAAAAACATCATTTTTGATTCAGAAGTTCTCTGTTTTTCACATCAGAAAGGCAGAAGAGAACTTCCCCATCCCTGGAAGTRTTCAAGGCCAGGATGGAGGGGACTTGGAACCTGGTCTAGTGGAAAGTTTCCCTGTCCATGGCAGTGGAGTTGGAGTCAATGACCTTTAAAAGGTGCTTCCATCTTAAACTATTTCAAGATTCTATGAAGAGAAAAAGAGCAAAATCAGTAGAATGGACCACACTCAATTTGCCAGAGAAAAGACTCTGTATTTACAGGTTTTCCTGAGTTTTACCTTAGACATATTTGTCTACAGATTATGCAAAATGCTGCATATGGCAAYAAATCAAATTCTGCTTCCAATGTTGAGAGCTGAAAACATATAAGAGCTCTGCTCTGTTCTCCTATAGCAATGTGAAGAGCTTGAAACACTCTGCAAACAATAGGGATTTTCACAAATCTGCAGATAAAACAGGAATGGAAATCAAACTTCCTAGCTCCTGTGCCCTAACCATAAGAGCGATTGTTTTTCCTAGTATTGCAGTTTCCACAAGTTCAAGGTGAACTTAGTGATAAGGAGATCTGCTTGGGGCAGAAGGTATTGGAAAGAAGAGTGTGCTGGGATTTTGTGTGACTCTCAATCCTCAGCTGCCTCTCTCTGTGGGCATTTGGTGTGAGAAGGCTCTGTGCCTAAGTGCTGCTCAGCTCTTTGTCCTCACTGATGTGTTTTCTTCTCTTCCCTCTGGAGAAGACTTCAGTGGAACTGTTTTCAAAAAGGGACAAAAAAAAAAAAAAAAGAGTCAATGGCAGTGTGAGAAAAACAAACCAGCAGGTTTTACAGTAAAAGGATCCATTTAGTTACTAAGCCTTGATTTCTTACTGCAACATCTGGGCTGTTAAAAAGCTCAACAGGGCTGAGCAATCCTTCTGGAGATATTTCCCTCCTTATATTAGCTGACATTGATCAATAACTTCATTTGCTACTTATTCAGACCCTTTTCTATGCTTTTCCAGCTGGATTTGTATTCAGCTACCACTTCTCTTATTGCCAGATCATTTGCACTTACATTATGCACCTACACAACATAAGTTTCCCCGGAACAATTCTCTGACCCTCCCTGGTCTAAAAGTGACATTATCTTTMATCCCTCAACTTTCAGGCTTTTTGTTCAATATTTACAGATTGACTTTTTGTTATGTGCCCTGGCTTGTGAAGTGAAGAATACTGACGTAAGACCTTACAAAATTACTGGCACAGCCCCTTCCAACCTACAGGATTAAATGCAAGAGGATAAAACCCCCTTGCAGCCTAAGGTGACTACAGTCTCAAGTTACACTTTTTAGGTCAATATCTTATGTTAGCTGAGGTAACTATGTAYCACCATTGTGGCCATAAAAATGTCAAAAAGCCACACTTCAAATAATCACAATTTATTGGGGTTGCTTCAATTTCTCATAGTATCTAATATTCCACATAATCAAGAATGGTTTGGGTTGGAAGAAACCTCAAGTATCATCTCATTCCAAGCCCCTGCCACGGGCAGGGACATCTTCCACTAGACCAGGTTGCTCCAAGTCCTGTCCAACATTGGCTTGGAACACTTCCAGGGAGGGAGTTTCTCTGGGAAACATCTGCCAGGGCCTCACTGTCAGAGGGAAGATTTTTTTTTTTTTCTTAATACTCATTCTAAATCCACCTTCTTTCATCTTGAAGCCATTTTCCCCCATCCTATTCCTTACAAGATACTTTCCAAAACTTTTTTTCATGCTGGACTGTGGGCATAAGCACAGTTTCCAGCAGGTTCAGATCACTCCATTGCAAGCTGAATTTGCAAAACTTAGTTTTGTGCAAAGGGCTTGTAAWGAAGAAGATGAAGCTCAGACTGACMAGATTAATTCCTCAGCCATTTCATGGTCACTTTTTTCACTGCATGATGGCATCATTAAGTACTAGGCTGAGAGTAATAGTCCTTTAAGAAAAAGAGTAGAAAGAACCACTTTTGAAGAAAAAGGCTTGGATTGACCTCTTTGTAAAGTTTTCACAGAATTTTGCAGGTCTTCTAGTGAGGCAGATATCTTTCAAAGGAGATTATTTTAAAGTTAGGGCTTTAAAAAAAGAGAAATAACCAGTATTTCCAGGTTCTTCCCTTGCAGAGCCTGTGGCTGCAGAGCCATCTTGTGGGGGAGACTGAGACGGTTCTGCCAGGAGGAGACCTTTTTACTTTGGTGTTTTTACATGTTGTGGCTTGCTCAGGCAGCAAAAAGTCTACACAAGACATGCTGCTCACCCCAGCATCTGTTTCACTCACCTTGAAGAATCAACAGATCTTCTGACTCTGTAGAGATTCCCAAATTCCCTCAGAGCTGAAACACAGAAGCCAGTATTCCTATCACCTGTTGCTAATTTAATACYCCCAGTTAGGAAGATTTTGGAAATGCTCCTCCCTCGAGGTTTCATCAGTTCTACTTGAAAATAAAAAGATGCCACCTACATTTCACAAACTGAACCAATGYTCCTACGAATGGGTACAGCTCCATATACAAGTGCAAGGCTCTGAAATTAAGGCAGATCATTGGTTCCATGATTTTTACTGGGGGAAGAAGACAGAGAATAGGGAAAATTCSTCTCATTGGAGTGGCTAAACATTCCACCGTCTTCTGGAGACACCACTACTGAGTGCTGAGCCTGGAAAATGGAAACTGGGAATCCTCTAGCAGTGCAGAATGTGGGATCACAGCTGTGGGTGGGGATAAAATTACGTCAGGAACAGGGTGCTGGGAGCTCGGGGCATCCCTGGGATGGCAGGACAAGGAGCTGCTGGAGAGGCCACAGAGATGATGAGTACGCTGGAGCATCTCTCATGAGGAGAGACTGCAGGAACTTGGCCTTGGTTAGTCTGATGAAGAGCAGACTGAGAGGGGATCTCAACAATTTGTGTAAGTATCTCCAAGACAGGGGCCAGGAGGATGGTGCCAGGCTCTTTACAGTGGTGCCCAGCAACAGGACGAGGAGAAGTGGCTGTAAATTTAAACACAACATGTTCCACCTAGTCATGAGGAAGAACTTTACTTTGAGGGTGACAGAGCACTGGAGTGGGCTGCCCAGGGATTTTGTGGATTGTCCTTCTCTGGAAACATTCCTAACCCATCTGGACACATTCCTGTGTCAGCTGCTCCAGAGGACCCTGCCTTGCCAGGGGGTTTGGACTGGATGATCTCTAGAGGTCCCTTCCAGCCCCAAGTCACAAAATTACAGAAGGTTTTTTGTTGGATGGGACCTCACAGACCATCTCATTCCAACCACCCTGTCATGGGCAGGGACAGCCTGTATATAAATTTATGGATGTATATAAAGACCTATATCTCTATAATGTAAATATGTCTGCACACAAGTTCATATATTTTCCACTTTCAGCCTGAACAGCCAAGGAGAACAGAATGAAACCAAAGATGTTGTTTTATGTTTCCTTTAATTTTGTGACTCCTGCCTGCAATTAGTTTGTGATTATTTCTGTACCCAGCAAGGGAGTGTCTTATTGCTGGCACAATTCCAATGTTGAGAGTATGATCGGTATTAGCTGAGATCTAATTTTACAGAAAAATAAGTAACAACCGCTCAAAATTGCTTTAAGTGGGAATAGGTTTCGCAGAGCATTCGAATAATTCTKCCCAGGGCTGGGGGCTCCCAGGCTCAGGTGGGTGATTAAACGGAGTTTTTAAATCACTTAGGAGCAGGTTGAAAACTGAATTTCAACGCGTATTTGAAACTCCCGTGTCCCAGCCCACACATTCCTGAGGCCGCGCCCCCGCCTCCCCCCACAGCCGGGAGGAGCCGGCGGCGCCGCCCCGCCCCCTGCGCAGGCGCGCCCGGTCGCTGGTTCGAGTCCYGTGGCGCTGCGGCCCGGAGATGCCGGCGGAGCCGGGAGCGGCGCGGGCGGGCGCGGAGGAGATCCCGCCGCCGGCCGCGGACAGCGGTAGGTGCTGCTGGCCTGGGCAGGGACCCAGCGCGGCTCCCGCGGCAGCGGCGGTGCCCGAGGGATTGCAGAAAGTGGGGACGGCGGGAACGGGGGGAATTGGCGGGCCCGCCGGGGCCTGCGCATGCGCACTGGGCATGCGCGGGGATGATGGCCGCGGTGCCGTCAGGTGTTTCGGTCCGTTTTTTTTGGGGGGGAATTGCGATATTTGTGTCTGTTTCTCCTCGCAGAGCCCGAGGTGTTTGAGATTGTGCTGCCAATCACTGTCTTGGTGCTGAGCGATGAGGATTTTCTCCAGGATGATGATAAGGACCAGGAAGCGTCCGTTCCCGAAGTGGAGCAGGAGTTTAAATTAAACAACAGCCTTTGCCTAAAAAATGAAGTGGAGCCTTCAAATGACAGCAGCAGTGTAGGCAATTGGGATGCAAACAAGACTGTTTCAAATGAAGAAAATTGTATTAAGTACTCTGAGGAGAAATGGCTTGCTGAGAGCGTGTGTAACACATCRAAATTATCTTTAAGTGATGTCCACGATGCAGACACGGATAAATGTGGTCCAGATTACATGTTACCTACATCTTGTTGCAAAACAGAGCTTCCAGAGATAGTGAAATACAGTGATGGAGAAGATTGTGCTGATAATGATGGCTTTCAGAAGATTCCTCCTCTCCTCTCCTCTGCTGACARTGACAGAGCTGACACTTTGGAGACATTGGAAGTGGTACCCAAACATGAAGAAAAACCTGTCAGTATTGCAAGTGTTCTTTTGGATGGCAGTCCACAGATACAAGCAGAAATCCACAAAGAATTTGAGATAATTGTTAAAATGGAAGGTAATATATTAATAAGATTATTGCAAGAGTTTAAGAAATACGGTAAACCTCAAATTTTTGAAATAAATAAATGTATAGAAAAGCTAAGAAACCAATTTCTTTTAGAGTAAGCATTTTAAATTAGATTCATAAATGCAACAGAAGGAAAATATTGCCTGGAGTATGCTCAGTTCTTTCACAGACTCCTGTGAAAGGCAGTGAAACTACAAAGTTTTGTCATTCTCTTCCAATAAGAACAAAGGTGTCCTTTCATCAGGGAAATGTTCTCAAAAATGCAGAAAAAGCATGGTATTTGTGAGAATGGAGCGTTAGAAAAGTTTGGTGTTAGTACTTTGATAGGAATTCTGCCATAAAGGTGTTCTGGATGTGGTGTTGTCTTGTGAAATTCAGTGTCTTGAGTGAAAATAGAAAGTAGGAGAGAAGGTGGCTTCTAACAAGGAGCAACATTTAAATGTTGGGGGCAGAGGGGAGCATGAAGAGAGGCATTAGGGAAAAACTAGAGAGAGGAAAATAATAAGGAAAGAGAAGGTATGAAGAACAAGCAAGTCATTAGGCAATTTGGGATTATTACTATTAATTAATAATGAATATTTATGATTGTATGAAATGTGACTTTTTATATCTCCTTGTAGATTTTGATTCCTCAAAGAATGGAGATGATGAAATTGATTACAGGAAAATAAGCAAATGTGAAGATGAAACTCCCAGTTCTTTTTTGGAAGATGGCTTGAAAGAAGAGAAATTTACCTATAATTGTTCTGATCCATTTCTTAATGAATGTTCTACTTTTAAGGAACATCTAGATGATGTAGGGAAATCTGACATGAATGCTTCTACTTCTGCTGAATCAACTACTACTGGAGAGCATATTTACAAGATGTTAACACCGTTCCCTAAGAAAAGATACCAGCACCAAAAAGTTGTTTCTTCTCATGCAAGCCCAGAAGAGTTCCAGAGCCAGCAAGAAGGTTTAACATGGCTGAATGATGGTGTGACCATCACTCCTCTTCCTAAAACCTCTTGTTTTSCAAAGGAGAATGAAAGATCGAGTTTCAAGTGCAGGTTTTGTAGTTCTGTGTTCAAATGCAGTGCGCACCTGAAGAAACATATTTATTCGGCTCATAAAGATAAGAAAATACATAAATGCTGCTTTTGTAAAAAAACTTTTTTCTTTTCTTTCAATCTTAAGAATCACCTTAAATTTCATAAGAAGATTGCTAGGTTACAAAAGGCAAGAAAAAATAGAGTAAGTGCGAGAAAAGGGAGGCAGAAAGGATCTGAAGGAGAATCTGAGACCAAGAAAAAAGAAAGTAAATACAAGAAATTTTTCATTAAAATTGAAAGGGACTTTACACCGCTGGACGTGCCAGTTAGCTTTTCCTGCAGAATTTGTTTCTTTGTTTCATCCAGTCCTAGAAGTTTTATTCATCACATGAAGGGACACAAGGAGAGACCACCTTACCAGTGCCCTCAGTGTGATTACTCCTGCAGCAGCTTGTCCTACCTGTTAAATCACATGTACTGGCATGCTGGCTATAAGCTCTACCAGTGCAGATTCTGCACCTTTTTTTCATTGTATTTTGCAAGCATGGTGAGGCACAGCCACRTCCACACAGGGGATAAACCATATTGCTGTGAGCTCTGCCAGGTAGCATTCACCAGCACCTCAGGGTTGGAGAGACACAGGAGGACACATGCAGAGACAGAAACGTGCCAAGCACAGCAACCCAACTGCCTGAGTGGGAGAAAGAGAACTGAAAATCCTCCAAAGACKTACACATGTGATGAATGTAACCTGGTGTTCTACACTAAAGAACATCTCAGCTTTCACAAGAAATTTCATGAACAGTTGAAGGGTAATGGTTACACGAGTCGGAGCAATAAATACTGTACAAGCACAATAGGCAAAGCTGATGGTGATTCTCAGGGCCATGTTTCTCACTCTCTTTTTGGTAGAGAAAATGATTGTCTGAGTGGGGGAATCCTGGCTTCAGAAGTGGAGTTTGAGCAAGAAGGTGATGTGTGGGATAATAAGAAAATATGCCCTGGAAAGAAATTCCTTGAAAACAGCCAAGGAAGCAACAGCTTGGCTGTTGCTGGAAACACATCAGAAGTTCCTCGGACCTCTTACCAAATGGACACCATCACTTACAAAGAGGAGCCTTTCTTCAAATCAGAGATCTCTCATTCACAAGTGCGAGATAATGCTTCATTTCATAACTTTGTGGAAAACTTGGAGGATACATATCCTTCTAATTTGAATACATTCCAAACATACAGATGCCAGCACTGCAGTTACGCTACTGCTGTTCCTAACAACTTCAGGCTGCACCTAAAGATACATACGGATGAAAGACCATTCGTGTGTAAAGAGTGCAATGAGACATTTAAAACATCAAACCATTTGCAAAAACACAGCCTTCTTCATGTGAAAAATGGAGAGGAATTTGGAAGTTGCCTCTTTGTAGAGAGGTGTTTAGAGAATCTTGAATTGCATCGTGAAATCCAGAGAGGCACATATCCAGAAAGGGATTTTGATTCCTGCAAAGGCTCAAACAGCTCCTTGCTTGGTTCAGAAGTTTGGGGAGTTCAGCAGGGGGTTCAGAGGGGCACGGCAAATGATGTACAAGCACAAAGTCAGCCGCTATTGTATCAGTGTTCAGAGTGCAGCTATGCTACTGGCATTTTAAGCAACCTGGAGCTCCACATCAGAACTCACACAGGTGAGAAGCCCTACAGCTGCCCCGTTTGTCAGAAGAAGTTCCGTACTTCMAGTCACCTGAAAAGGCACAGACTCACTCATTTGAATGTGGGGCATTTCAAGTGCATGAGCTGTGACTACTCAACCAACAAATGGCTGTCCTTGAAGCAGCACCTGGCTTCGCACACCGGGGAGGGAACCTCCTCTCCTGGCTGCCTCTACGAGCACAAGGAGCTGCCTGTCAAGACATACAGGTGTGAGGAGTGTGGCTATTGCACAGCCCACAACGGGAACCTGAAGCTGCACCTGAGGATCCACACGGGGGAGAAGCCGTTCCAGTGCGGGCAGTGCTCCCTGGCTTTCCGCACCTCCAGCCACCTCAAGCGCCACTGGCTGACTCACCTCAAGCTGCACTGCAGGAGGTGCAGGTATTCCACGGTGGATAAACAAGCTTTCCAAAAGCACATAAAAACACACAAAAAGAAGTACAGGTGTGCAAAGTGTAATGTGGTGCTGCCCACCAAAAAACTGCTGGAGAAGCATAAGCAGCAGCATGACGTTGGAATGTGAGGTTGAGAGTTGGAAGTTGGTGCTTGGTTTTGGACAGGTTTGCATGTCCTAAGTTTTTTCATGGCTTTATGTTCTTTTGCTGTGCCCAGAACAATGGTTGGTAATGGATGCATGCAGCATTTTGGTCAAGAGAGTGACACTTGGGGTACTGGTTTGTTGCAGGTGTTTCTGGGAACATCAATTCTAGCACAGGTGAAGAAGATCTTGGAGACACTTTTTCATCCCTGAGTAACTGCTTCAGTAGAGGTCAGTTATTTTGGCCAGTGTTCATCTATGTTTAAGCAGTTAATCTGCACCCCTTATTTTCTTGTAAAAATTTAATAAGAAAAAAAAAAATCTCTTTTCTAACTGAAATAATGTGTAACGGGAGGGAAGGAAGGGCATGTTATTTTTTGTAGTAATAATTTTTCATATAAAAATTACCAGTGCATCTGGAGGCTAAGTGCTACCTCCCATCTGCTGAAAGTTGCCTCCTTTACTCCCAGATGCTTTTGCAATACTTTTAGGAGGAAAAAAAATAGTATCTCACCAAATCACAGAAACAAAATATACATGTCATCACTGGGTAATTGTGACATTGAAATGTTTTAACATGTGTCTGTATATATGTTTATTAAGCTGTTACCTTGTCTGTAGTTTTGATAATTTTTTGAGTAGTCTGACCAAAATTGTAATGTCCAGAAACATCTATTTTATGATACTGGGAATCTTTAAATCTTCAATTTTATGTGAATGTCTARTGTTAATCTAGTACAAAATGCCTTACCTTTTCTCAGGTTGGTAGTTACTGTGTTGTTTGTTAAAATAGATGAAACACTTTTCAAATAACTTCTGTTAATATGAGCAGTTGCTGATAATTGTGAATGCTGTTTAGTTACATTGAAGACCTTCACAGTATCTGAAATGAAAATTAGTTTAAGAACTTTTAGTCTAAAATATCATGTGTAAGAACTTTTGTACTAGGCAGCAGTTGGTGCAGGGTATGGTGAACCCAGATGGATGCTGCTTCCAATTTATATTCAAATCTAGACAAATCTTTGCTTGTTTTGGAGTTATGTAGTGCTAGGAACTCTTGAGTGTGGTAAGTGGTTTTAATAACTGTGTTAGCCCCTTGTGTGAGGAAAGAGAGCAGCAAAGTCCTGGTGCAAAGTGTCCCAATGCTACAGCTCAGTCCATGGAGCAGCAGAACAAACCTGTGGTTTAATTTAGAGAATGTAAATGTGGAACTCAGTGCTTTTTTCTTCTGCTTCTGGATGTGTGTCTTTCTGTAGAAATACAGATAATGTCTTGTAGAGGCTTTCTGCTAACATAGGAGACAGGTTGGGAAGGGCTGCCCAGAGAGGTAGTGGAGTTCTCCTCTTTTCAGATATTTRAAAGCCATCTGGATGTCATCCTGGAAAACCAGCTCTGGATGGCCCTGCCTGAGCAGGGGCTTSTCTTCCAGACCCCTGCAGCCATTCTGTGATTTGGAGGACAATTTTCCAATCACTCATGGACAGATGAATGTATTTAAGGCCAGATCAGCAGAGGTATTCAAGTGATCCAGTTCTTTGCAGCTTCAGTGAAGTCAGACAGGTATTAGTGTCTGAACCGTGGTGGTTACAGATGAGTGATTTAGCCCTTGGAGCCACCTAATCCAGTAGTGAGAAAGAAGAATGTCAACCTGTATGAAGAAAGAAAAGCATTTCTGGGAAATATTAATGGTTACTTAAGTTTGGAGGCATTTTTACCTGCTTTACATTACAATTCTGATCATTGATTTGAAAAGAACAGGTACAAAGAGAAAAAATACTGAAGGAATKGTAAGCCTCTCTATTAGGTGAGACTAGAAAGGCTAAATCTGGTAGACCACTGTTGTTTAAAAGCATGGTGTACAATGATGATGAAAAGAGCCTGGTTTAGGGGGATAAATTTCTGAAAGTTTGTAAGTGTAAGTTTCTTCAAGTTTTAAGTAAGAACAAGAAGGTACTTKTAGTTAGAGCTTGATTTTATAAAAATAATTATTCCTAGTCACTGCCCTTAATGAAAATAAGCAGTTCAATGACTCCTGATGTTGCTTTTTGTTCCTTATGCACTGCACTGGATTTTTGGGGTTTCAAAGGTATTCTCAGTCTGCTAAGTCAGTGAAATTTAAAGGTTGAGGCATATTCAGTTTCAAATAAGACATGGCCTGTTGTTGGATTTTTTTTTTGGTAGCTAGAAGTGTAATATTTTTTATTCCTGCAGTTTAAACAAAAAACAAAGCCTTTCCTTAAACATACTATGAAGTTTCCTATTTAAACCAAAGAAGTTTCATAATTTTCTCCGTGAACATATCCTGAATTTGGACAAAACAGGAAAATGTAACAAGACAAATTGAGCAAAAAGCTGTCATTTTACCTGCTGTGCATCTGCTAATTAAATGAATACAAGTTAAGGTGATATAAATAAACAATAGTGAGTCAGACCTGTATGGTGTGGTGGTGCATCCTCCTGTTTGGGCCGCACTGTGGTCTCACAAATGCTCGTTAGGGCTTGGCCTTGACGAGCTGAGCTGAGCTCCTCTTGAGCTTATCCAAAACACTGCCTGCTCCCAAGAACTTGTGCTGGCTAAGGAGCTCCCTGAGTTTTAAGAGCCTTTGGGAACTTTTCTTACCAGAATAACCACCCAGGAGGAACAACRTTTTTGGTTTTGAACTTTCAGAGAAAGTTACCAACCTGAATTACAGCCAGGGTGGAAAACTGCTATGAGCAAAGCCAAGTCTGTTGTGACWCTCTAAGCAGTGGTATTTTAGACCCTCTGAGCTCTCCAGACTGCAGCAGGCTGAGACCAGCAGTTCCCATTGAGTGGGGCCTCTCAGAGCCAGAGTTCCCAGGCTGGAGATGCCTGGGGGCCCACAGCTGAGGGACAGTGACAGGTCCTGAGCTGAGATTCCCACTCCTTGAGACTCAACCCTTCACCTGTTGAGAGTGACATGAGTACCTACCTATGAGAAKTTCCCAAATTCAGGTATGTAGCTTGTACACATTCCTTTAGAGTTTATGTGAGTGTTATATGCAAATGCACTATCAATGTTGCTCTGTTGTAGAATCATAGAATTGTTTTGCATTGGCACCTTAAAGATTATCTYGTTCYACCCCTTGYYATGGGCAAGGACACCTTCCACCATCCCAGGCTGCTCCAAGCCCTGTCCAACCTGGCCTTGGGCACCACCAGGGATCCAGGGGCAGCCAMAGCTKCTCTGGGCAACCTGTGCCAGGGCCTCACCACCCTCACAGCCACAAATTTATTCCACACATAAACGCATGGCGCTTTTTCCTGAAATTAACAAAATACCTTGGGAACACTGGGGAGATGTGATTTCTTTCTGCTGTCTCTTTTGCGTCCCTTGAGGGAATTGGAAGAGTTTAATGAACGTGGGCCCAGTTCCTCCTTTCGGCGCTGCCCGGCCCCCTSCGCCGTGCGCTCCTCCGGCCGGCAGGAGGCGCTAGCGCCGAGCGCCGCCTCAGGACACGCGGGGAGGGGGCTGCGCATGCGCGAAGCGGCCGGACCCGCTTCCCTGGAGGAGTAGCGGCCTCACTTCCCTTGGAAAAGCCGCGGGTCCCACTTCCCTGGGAAAGMCGCCGGTCCCGCTTCCCGCTTTTCTGGCAGAGCAGCCGGACCCGCTTCCCTCGCCCTCGGCACCCGCTGCCGCTGAGGGCGACCGTGCGCCGTCTCGGCCGGCCCCGCGGACACCAGTGGCGCTCCCGCCCCCTCTCCATTCTCTCGCTCCCGGGGTTCGTCCCCGCCTCCCTTCGCCGCCAAGATGCCGCGGATTATGATTAAAGGCGGCGTGTGGCGGAACACCGAGGTAAGACTCGGCGGGGTTCGAG
>JACDOX010000105.1:1409657-1458954 GCA_014549065.1 Cardinalis cardinalis
GCCGCTGTGCCGGGACATCGGAGGGGTTGGGGACTGCAGGAGCGAGGGCAGGGAGAGGTCTGGAGCACAGGTGTGATCAGGAACAGCTGAGGGAAATGGAGGGGCYCAGCCTGGGGGGATTTTCTGGCTCTCCACAATTTCTTGACAGGAAGAGACAGCCAGGTGGCTGTCTCTACTCCCAGGCAACAAGCGACAGCACAAGAGGACATGGCCTCAATGTGTACCAGGAGAGGTTTAGGTTGGACGTTAGGAAGAATTTTTTCGCAGGAAAGGATGATTGAGTATTGGAATGGGCTGCCCAGGGAGGTGATGGAGTCGCCGTCCCTGATAAGGAAAGCCTGGATGTGGCACTGAGTGCCATGGCCTCATTGACATGGTGGTGATCAAATGTAGATTAAACTCAGTGATCTGAGAGGCATTTTCCAACCTAACTGATTCTGTAATTCCTTGGCTCTGTGTTGGGTGCATTCCCCAGTAACCTGTGCCTTCCTCCTTCCAGTGGGCAAAGGTCACAAGGTCACATTGGTGTTTTTCCCTTGGGCTGCAGGTTGGGAAGCTCAGCCATGTGTGTGTTGCATCCTTCTGCCCCAGGGAAACTGTTCCCACTGCCACTGGAGTGGAAGCATGGGCTGTGCTGTGCTTGGAGATGTCCCTCTCACAGGCTAGAGTGTGACCTGTACTGCGTAGGCAGGTTTCCTATGCTCTAGGGGAATGAGGCAGCAGGAATCTCTTGCCATTAAAGATATTTCCAAATGTGGAAATGACAGAGTCATACAATTTTTAGGATTGGAAAAGAGTTAAGATCACCAGGTGTCCAGCCATCAACCCAGCACCACCACCACCATGCTTACCATTTAACCTGTCCTTCCACCACCATGTTCACCATTTAACCTGTCCTTAACTGCCACATCCAAGTGGTTTTTTACCACTTCCAGGAATGGTGACTCCAGTACCCTGAGCTGCCTGTTCCAATACTTTACCACCCTTTCCATGTAAAAAAAAAATCCTAATAACTAATCTAAACCTCTGGTGCAACTTCAGTCTGTTTCTTGTCAATGTGTGTGGACTCTTCATCTGCAGCCTCAAGAATCCTGTCCACAGAAATTACTGTTCCAAAAAAGAACAATCCCCCTCCAATTTTGCTATCACAAAACCTTCTCTTCCTGAACYGCAAGTGGTCATGAAAAAGAAAYAAATRACATGAGAAATCAAGGATGTCWGTTTTATTAGATGCATGCTTAAAGCAAAAGGATGTGCCTGGCTCTGTAAAATACAGAACAATGTCACTGCATACTGTGAACACCAGGCATGTATGTGGTTCCAGGAAACAGTGAGGAAAAGGTAATAGAAGATAAAATGTGCTGTGTGTGCTTTTAAGCACTTCTGCTGTATCAGTGGTGTGCCAGGAAGCAGCTAAATTTGGGGTCAGCAGAGGACAGGAAAACTCACATTGTCTTCACCCCATTCTGAGGGTCTTCATACTTGATAAATTTTGGTGACATGTGAAGAGAAAGAGCAATGCATTAAATAGAATCACAGAATATCCTGGGTGGGAAGGGACCCACAAGGTCCCTCAAGTCCAGCTCCTGCACAGAACACCCCCAGAAATTCCACCCTGTGCCTGAGAGAATTGTCCAWATGCTGCTTGAGCTCTGGCAGGCTTAGGGCTGTGGCCACTGCCCTGAGGAGCCTGTTCCAGTGGCMAAATAGATCCCTAGTTCACCAGGCYTTGTGTCCCAGAGATAAAAGAGATGTTGGATTTTTTTATTTGTATATATTTTGATTATACATACAGCATTAAAGACAGAGAAAGGGGAATCAGGTGATACCAGGTCATTMATAAAATGATCCATTACAGGCAAAAAAGCCTGTTCGTGTCACTGGTACAGCTCCTGTGTGCCATAGRGCACCAAGTAAAGTAAAAAAAAAACACACAGGGGAGGATTTATTATTTATTTCAGAACAGTAATTACATGAATTGTTGCCTGTAGCAGCTCAAGCCAGATCAAGAGGTGATCATAAGCTCACAGTTAAAGCTGTTGTTCCCTGGGAGGTGTCAGTGGAGACAGTGTCAGACTCACTGAACACTCACTGGGTACAGGAGAGGGATGTGTGTGGTTGACAGGGCTGTAAGAATAGCTTTAATGCATTTAAAATACCACTTTTTCTGAATAAACCMTAAATAATGATCCATCTATCAAGAAAGGGAGAGAGGGATTGATGGATGGATTGGCAGACAATTGGTTGCACTTCTGGCTTTTGATCAAACTCAGTGCACACTTCATTGTATGTGAACAACCTGGCTCCCAAGCTGAATCTATTACATTTTTATTCCAATYGTATTAAAATGTGAAAAATAGATTATTTTTTCAGTATTATTTAAAACAAGGCAGCCAGGGATATGTGCCAGTTCTACTTTTTTTTTCCAATTGTGATGTTACTACCAGTCAAACACTTTCTTACCTCTCTTGCTGTCCTTCAAGGAAGACATACAGAGCCTTTAAACACTAGTGCATTAGAGAGCATTGAAAATAATCATTTGGGAAGTTCTGTTGGATATATGAAGTTTGGAACAATAATCATGTGTCTRTTTCATTTAATCTTTATGGATTTCATTGACCTTTGAAATACAAATCCTCATTTTTCTTGAGAATAAAATGGAACAGAAAATGCTGTGTTATGCTGTGTTATGCTGTTTCCTCTGGGACAGCCAGTGAAATTTACCATGTTCTCCTTTGCTTGAGCACAGACTTTCTGTTTTGCAGTCCATAAGGGTATTTATTTATGGTTTTTTCAAGGATGAAATTCTGAAAGCAGCTGTTATGAAATATGGCAAAAACCAGTGGTCTCGAATTGCCTCATTATTGCACAGGAAATCAGCAAAGCAGTGCAAAGCCAGATGGTAAGTGAGAGGTGCTGTGCCTGGGAATATGACCTTCATAATTAGTGGAAGTTTAGGAAAAAATGTTACCACAGACTAATTTATGTCCACAGACCAACAACAGTTTTAGCACTGTTTGATTTTATCATGGAAACTTCAAATTCTTATTGCTTGAAAGTCGTTGAAAAAAAATAGCCAGATCTTCTGTTTGCCAGTGACTTCAGTGTTAGCAAATGCAGGACCAGTTTAAATTATAAACATTAGTTTTTCCCTTTATTTAAACATGTTTTAATCAGTGGATATTGCCAAGGAAGTAAAGTTGTAATCTTTCTTACATATAGTTTTCTAATTTCATGTAATGAGAGTTTGGCTTGAGAGTAAATGTTAAGAAATTGCACTGTGAAATTTAGTATTTTATAAAAAATAGGAGCTTTAAACTCCTAATGCAAATACTCCTGATGCAAATACTGATGCAGCATAAATGTATTTAAGAATCAGACTTACTTTTTCAAGTACTGAACTACACATATTTAATAAGAATACTTACTTCTTGTAGAGATAACAGTACTGGCACAGTTGAGGATTAGTAAGATAATTGTTGAAGGCTCCAGACCAAACAATTCTACTATTTATCTTTGATAGTTGCAATTTTTACTTTTGTTTTCAGGAACTAATTCTGTGACTCTTTACTTTGCCACAATAGAGATGAGAAAAGGAAGAAGAGGCAGTATTTGTATGAAAAGTGCTGGATAGATAATACATTTTAAAGCTCAAATACATATGTCATGAAAACCCTCTTGAAGACAAATCAAGGGATAACTTGGATCTGTCATCCTTAATTTTTTCCCTTACTACAGGTACGAATGGCTGGACCCRAGCATCAAAAAGACAGAGTGGTCTCGGGAGGAGGAGGAGAAGCTGCTGCACCTGGCCAAGCTGATGCCAACCCAGTGGAGAACCATTGCCCCCATCATTGGGAGAACTGCTGCACAGTGCTTGGAGCACTATGAATTTCTGCTGTGAGTTTCTGCTTGCCTAGAGGAAAATCTAGCCAAGAATACCCAGAAAATCTGAGAAGTTGTAGCAGTGTTTAGGGTGGTTTTGAGTTGACTGAGTCCTTTTGTAAGCAAATCTTTAAAGATTGTTTTCAGTCACGTGTGTCTAGCTTGAAAGAAGTTTCTGTAACCTGGAGAGCAGCTTTGATAGAGATAGGTGTATCTCTTCCTGCTCCTGGTCATTCTGGCTAAGGGGTCATCAAGATTTATGCTTTTATTAGGCTCTTTGGGCATTTTTTGACTGGCTGATCAGCAGGAGTGGGTATGTGAAAGAAAAGAGACATAAAACACGTGTTGAAGTGGCTGAATGTGCAGATACCATCTCTGCTACTAGGAGTTTATTTTGGCCACAAAAACAGAAAGAACGTGCTGTTTTCCCTTGTGAGCATTCTTAATTCTGGTGCAATTGGTTGAGTAGAAAAAACATAATATAAAACTTGATTTTTTAATTTTGTCACRCTGCTGGAATTCTTGTTTTTATTATTAAAGATTACCTGAGGGGATTTCTTTACTACTAGCTGTATCAGTGTTGTATTTTATATAATATTTTATTGTTGTAATGTAATACTGTGTTGGTTTCTTTCTCTTGTCTTGTTTAAGATTATGGAACTGTACCACATTTGTGAATTGTACAACAGATTTACTGTATTGTACAGAGGACAAGGGCACTGCTTTGTCATCGGTCTTTGGAGACATTTAAGGGGTGGTTATTATGAGCCTGGGAGAAAACAAAGAGCTGGAAAACAAACACCTAAAATGTGTTTTTAGGGACAAAGCTGCTCAGAGAGACAATGAGGAAGAAACTGCTGATGATCCTCGGAAACTGAAACCTGGAGAAATCGATCCAAATCCAGAAACCAAACCTGCCAGGCCAGATCCCATTGACATGGATGAAGGTGAGTTAGGAGTGTGTTTACCATTTTTGACAGAAATCTGATCTGTTTGATTTTTCTGTTTACACAACCATTGTACCTTGGTTTCTTCTTTTTTTTCCAGCACTGTCTGGTCATTAATTTACTTGCACATTTTGTCTTATTTCTGTATCTGGCCAGTCAGTTATACTTTTCCAGATGCATTTTTTGCCTCCTTACCTGTTACCATGACTGCTCTGCTCATTTGCATTCTGTATCTTCATCATTTTCCATCAGCTCACRCCTCCCTGATGAATCCATGCTGAAGCACAGGACTGCCTGAGTAGCTTTTTTTTTTTCCCTTGCACAAAGCAATGTTATAAACTGAAAAGTGCACATTGTTAAAATTCCAGGGATCATTGGTAGTTTCAGACAGTCACAGGTCCACAACAGCACTCTCAGCTCTGGAAGTAAATGCAATTAACAAGTTCTCAAGAAAATACTCTCAGATAAAGATGTAAATGAAGTTTTACTTTCATTAATGTGGCCGGTTGGCCTTTTTATGTAAATATTTTGATTTGGTGTTGATACTTATTGATACTATTTTCAACATGAGGCTTTTTTTCTAAAAGTCTTCATTTCACCTGGCCAGTGATTCAGTAAATACATTGAGATAACTTGGAGATTAGCGATGACACAGAATTCCAGTGATTGATTGATTCAKCTTTTAAAGATGGTTTTCCTAATTTAATGTCACCTTTTTCCTGWCTCTCATCTTTTAAGTGCAGATTCACTGCTGTGTTTATCTGTACTATTGTAGATGAGCTTGAAATGCTGTCTGAGGCTCGAGCACGTCTGGCAAATACACAGGGRAAGAAGGCCAAGAGGAAAGCCAGGGAGAAGCAGCTGGAAGAAGCTCGGTAAATTTACATTTGGTTTCATAYCCTGGGACTTCTTTTCTTTACTCTACACTTTAAATCTTGTGGTGTTACTGTTTCTTTAGACGTCTTGCTGCTCTCCAGAAAAGACGAGAACTTCGCGCTGCTGGAATTGAGATCCAGAAGAAAAGAAAAAAGAAGAGAGGTGTGGATTACAATGCAGAAATTCCATTTGAAAAGAAGCCTGCCCCTGGTTTTTATGATACATCAGAAGAAAATTATCAGTCCCTGGATGCAGATTTCAGGAGACTGCGTCAGCAAGACCTGGACGGAGAATTAAGATCGTAAGTGTGTGTTGTAATAAGGAGGGAACAGCGTATTTGAAAAGAAAGCAGCCCATATGTCTGTTGTTAAGCCCTGAAAACATAATGTGGGTGGGAAATATATTTTCCATGGGACAGATACAAATGGCCTCTGCCTTTACAGTTTTCTGTGGTTTATCTTTCCAGGAGGTCTAGTTCACCTATTGTCTATGATCACCTCTTTTGTTTCCTCTAGCTCACCTTTTATCAGAAAAATGTTTCTCACACATGTTCTTGCTCTTTAAGTTGAAATGTTATTTTTTTTGAGATTGTATTTTTTAGCAGTTTATTTGCTTGTGTATTTAGTGTCCTTTAAATAATAACCTTATAATGATTGCTTATAGGAGTAGATTTGTAGTATTAATTCTGATGGAGTTGCTCTTAAGTTGATGTCCTTAAAYGCTTAATTTCTCCCCATCCCCCCCCAAAATCCCCAAAAGTGTAGTTGAGAAGTTAAATGCCACTCTTAGGTACATACTTAATTGTACAGTTTCATTTCCCACTACTGCCAAAACTGCCTTTTACTGGGAGAGTTCAGTGCCATGTACAATTTGGTTTATTAACTCATGTGGCATTACTAACTGATCTTCCTGCATGGCTCTTTATTCAGAGGGTCAGGCAGGAGCTTCACACTGAAGGTTATGATTTCACTGACTGCCTCCATTGCTGTTCGAAGGAAATGACATTTTTTTTAAAGACTGAAGAGAAATTGGTTCCCACTTTCCACAAAAGAAAATATTCACCTTCTCTTAGCAGCTGCTGGAGAAAAAGAGACTCTTTGCATTCCTTTATTTTTACTATCTAAATTCTCAGCCTGACATTTTTTTATTGATCCAGTGATCCTGTTTATTGTAGTTTTTCAGCCTAAAAGCTAAATCTGTTGGCTAATTCCATGATTTAAAAGCATTACACTGCCCTGTAGTAGGTTCTGCTGCAAGATCTGCAGATCACATCCAATCACCTACAAGGTGCTCCACTCTTCCTGCAGTGTTTAATTTCAGCATATCCAGTGTTTGAGAAGGGTACAGCCTTTTTGCTCTTGGCTTGTTTCCTTTGCTTTGTAGCTGCTCTGTGTGTTCTGAAATTATCCTGTTTTCCATAATAACAGTGAGAGGGAGGGAAGAGAGCGTAAAAAGGACAAGCAGCACATGAAACGGAAAAAAGAGTCAGACTTGCCCTCAGCTATTCTGCAGACCAGTGGAGTGTCAGAATTTACCAAGAAAAGGAGTAAGCTGGTGCTTCCAGCTCCTCAGGTGAGGTGTTTACTGCTGATAAACAGCTTGTGAGGCCACTAAAACAGTGCTTTCTATTTTATTGAATGGATCTCATAGAGACATTGTATCTTACTGTGCTTTGGGATTTTCTCTTTCGAAGATATCTGATACAGAACTTGARGAAGTTGTAAAAGTTGGCCAAGCAAGTGAGATTGCACGGCAGACTGCTGAGGAATCTGGAATCACAAACTCAGCTTCCAGCACTCTTCTCTCTGAATATAATGTAACCAACAACAGCATAGCTCTGAGGACTCCCAAAACTCCAGCAGCCCAGGACAGGATCCTGCAGGTAGAGTATAAGTGTACAGGATGGGTTTTAAGTTTTGGAGCAGGAATCAACTGAGTAAAAAGTGTAAGTGCCAGAGAAACACTCCTTATATTATGTACAAT
The DNA here is from genome assembly GCA_014549065.1 of Cardinalis cardinalis. Taxonomy (NCBI): domain Eukaryota; kingdom Metazoa; phylum Chordata; class Aves; order Passeriformes; family Cardinalidae; genus Cardinalis; species Cardinalis cardinalis. The sequence goes on from JACDOX010000105.1 coordinate 1,417,349, forward strand.
GTTGGGATTGAAGCAATCCAAATCTTCAGGACACACTGAAGGGCATAAAGCAGATCTGCTTGTATTGAATCAATTGTCACTGTGCTTCAAAACATTCTGATTATTTTTCTTTTAGTCATATATTGTGTGAAGCTTTTAACCATTCTTCTGGAGTCTTGCATAATTTTCCCTTCCTTGTGTGTCTCTCAGTGCTGAAGATGTATGAGTTCATTTCCTTAAAACAGTGTATTTTAKATTGTCCAACTTTTGTTTCAAATATCAAGTAGTAATTAACTGCAACAATGCAAGAAAATTTTCATAGCRCTTTATTGGCTTAAAACTTAGGGTAGCCAAAACCTGCCTTTGCAACCTCTGATTGCCTGGATTTTTCAAAAACTGGTTATGTTGAGTAACATTTTGTTGAGTATGTGGAAATGGATAAATTAAATCAGTGCAGCTAGTGTGGAGACCCCAAAAATCCCACTCCTAAACAAAAAACCCTCTGAGTTGACAATGAGTTGTATTTCAGCAGTTCCATGATAGGAGAAAAGAGAAAGTTCCTGGCTCTGCAGATCATAACCTAAGTCTGTACAATGTTTGCAGGAATGGTCAGGCTCACCTTCAGATGGAGTTTATTATAAATGCCACAGCATTATGCATACACATAGGTGGATTAGTGGTCGTCTGGGAATATAATTGCTATTTGCAGTAGTATAATCAGCTCATTTTCAGAAAGACTTAATTCTTCACTGTAATAAGGAAAAACGAAATAAAGAAGGGGGCTATTCATAAAAGCATCAGTTGAGTCATGGACCAAAAGTCTGAATAGTGACCATCTCTTTTATAACATTGTCTTTGAAGTGCAGTTTGGATAATGTTGATTGAATTCAGGTWTCAGAGTTCAAGTGTGCTCTTCCCTTTTAAAATCAAGATTCTTAGGATTACTTGAGTGTTCAGTCACTAAGAAATCTTGGAGATTTAAGGAGTCTGGCAAACTGAAGGAAGCTGAAACAATAAGTAAAACGCTCAGTTTTGCACTCCAGTTTATAACATATTTTACTGGAAACGAAGTTCACATGCCTTTCAGTTGAACAGTAGGGTTTATAAATACTAGTGTATGGGTGCTAAAGCTAAGAAATATTCAACATTTTCCATGAACTGGTATTCAAATACCTCTTCAGTTATTCTTGCTGCTACTGAATCTGTTAAACATGACTGTGAATGCCTTGGTGAAGCACTGCTTGTGTTGTCTATTACACAGGAGGCCCAGAATCTGATGGCTCTCACAAATGTCGATACTCCCCTGAAAGGAGGTCTTAATACTCCCTTGCATGAAAGTGACTTTTCAGGGGTAACACCACAGAAACAGGTTGTTCAGACTCCAAATACTGTGCTTTCCACACCTTTCAGGTAAACAGACTCCTTTTGTGATGGGTGCCTGGGTGGGCATATGTCTGTTTGGAGATGGGTGAACAGAGCAGATTTTGATGTGTAAAATACTATCATCATGATTAGACCTTCAAAARAAACTCACTTTTATTTCAACCCTTGTCGTACAAGTTTCTGCTTCTATGTGTCTTTAGAAAGCTCAGCCATGTTCTCTTCATCTGTGTTCATACAGCTCACTGGAGTTTTGATCCAAAATGTGGCCTTCTGTGGTCTGGAGCAGTATAAATTATTCTGGGGTAATGCAGGAGTATAAATAGTAAGCTGGAGTGTCATTCTGTGTGTGGATCCTGGCCTTTCCAAAGTATTACCTTGGAATCAAAGATGTGGGAGGTCCCTCAGCCAAACCCACACTGAATTTTTGAAAAGCTGGAGTAAATATTTTATAAGCCATATATATCCAAAATAAAATATTTCTTATATTGCCAATCCAAATAGTACAGAATTGCTGGTTTAACTCTTAGAGTGAACAAATATATATCCCACAAATGTCAAATACCATACAGCTAAAACATGTTACAATTGGTACATTTTGTGTGTCAGATTTTTCCACTTAGGTTCTAATTTTACATGTATCATGTTAGTTGGAAAAGTRGAGAATGAAATAAAAAGGACCTTTATGGCAGCTTTTCCAAAGCAGCTTTATTTTGTCCAGAGGCTGTGTGCAAAAGCCCTGATCTTTAATTAAAAAGAGCAGTTCCAGCAGTGAGTGCTTTTTTTTAAGATCTGTTGGTGTCACTGTGGTGCAAAATGAATGTAGAATTTGACCTGGAGTGATCTGGCCATTGATTTGTGTTATTTTATATTTTAAAAAGTAGAGATGCTCTAATTTTATTGTTTGGGATTTTTTTGTGGTGTTTTTTTAGCTTCTGAATTTCAGATTTGCACATGTAAATATGTTACCTGTGGGTCAGCTTGGCTGGCTTGTAGAAATGCTCTGTCAGTGGGAAAATCCAATCCTTGAGCAGAAGGAAAAATTAATCAATCCATGAGGTAGCCCCTCATTCCTGTACTAGGTCATTGGGATAGGGAACAATATTCCTTCCTAGTCTAGTGGAGAAGCAATTTGGGCCAACAAAATCTAAGACTTAATCCATGTTGCCTAACCACAGATGGTTAAAAGTATTTATTATAATGTAATTACTTCTTCAATAGTCAATGAAAGCAAAGAGGTATCTTAGGATGATCCATTCAGTTGCAGTGTTGGACAGCCATTGGGCCAGATGATTTCAGAGCAAATTACTTGCCCAGGTGGTGGGGAAATGAGAGCTTGCAATTCAGCCCTGGTTACTGCATCCTAGAGTAATGCCTGGTGGCTGGATAAGCTCTTCTCTCAAAAGCAGCAGTGGGAGTTGGTGTTGGTGGAGTTCCTGAAGCTTCTCTTAAAATGATGATGTGCCTAGATTTCAGTTTGACAAGACCTTGGTTGCACCTTGACAGGCTTAAACAATTTWTTCTTAGTATTCTTGTAATTGCACTTTACAGTTTCACTGCCTCCCAAGAAAAAACTCTAGATTGAATGTATAGACTATGTTTRTGTAACTTTTCAGACTTCTGTAAGTAGAGTTCTTTAGTAAAAAACTAATGACTAATTGCACTTCMCTAGAACACCCTCTCAGGGGTCAGAGAGCTTAACTCCTCGAGGAGGACTGACTCCCAAACCTGCCCTTGGCACAACTCCTGGGAGGACTCCCCTGCGGGATAAACTGAACATCAACCCAGAAGAGGGAATGGCAGATTACAGTGACCCATCCTATGCAAAACAAATGGTGAGTAGTACTTAAGAAGTGGAAATCTGTGCTCTGTTAATTTTCAGGTTTTTAGTTCTCATCTGCTGAAAATAATTTTATTTTATAATAAATGTTATTGCTTTCACCTGTGTACAGGTCTGTCCTCATCACATAATAAAATACAATCTTWATTTAAAAGAACAGAACTCTTGCCTCTTAGAATGGCTTTCAGTGTGCTCAGTAAACACACTAAAACTAGTTTTTGGAGAAGATATAGTTGTTTCCATCCTATTTCTATCTTTGAAGCTGAGCAGGAAATGCATCTTGAGAAAAGATTCATTTTTCTTGCAATCCTACACAATCCTCAAATTTCTCATCATGTTGACTTCCTGATTGACCTACAGGACCTTTTCATCAGTCTGCCGTGTTGACAACACTGAGCTAAAGGAGTTTAATTTTTACTGTTACGAGCACTGGGGTTTGAGATATTCAGAAATGTGAGTCCCATCCAGACTCTTTCATTGCCTTTGGCAACAGATGTTTCCATTCTTGGAGATTCAGCCAAATGGGCCCTGCCAATTAGACAGGGCATAAAAGGGCATATACCTAATAGGTAGCACCTTGGGAACTCCTTTTATGTGGCTGATTCTGCAGCCTCGACTGTAGCTTTGAATATCTCCCACCTGAGCTATTCGCAGTTTTCTTTTTGGCCTAGCTAAGATATCCCCTCCAAGTGTTTGCCATGTTCTCACAAAAATAGCTCTTCAACTTCAAAATTCCAGAGCTCCTCTTAGCTTGAAGGAGAAGGTTTATTTGATGTAGTTATACTCTTAGCCTTTTTATAGTATAAGGACTTTTTACTACCAGAAGGGAAACTGAGGCTTCAAATCCATGGTGGAGTCCCCTGGTTTCCAGATCTGGTGCTTTCTGGCTTTGCAGCAGACTGAGGTGGAATAATTAGTGTSTTGTTCCTGTCTGTTAATGGAGATGAGTGGAATCTGATTGTGCTGCACTCAGGGTATTGCACTGCACTCAGGGTATGAATCCAGAAGGGTATGAATCCRTCACATCTCCCTGCTCTTCCCACAGGAGAGGGAGTCTCGGGAGCACCTGCGCATGGGACTCATGGCCCTCCCTGCTCCAAAGAATGACTTTGAGATTGTTCTGCCTGAAAATGCAGAAAAGGAACTTGAAGAACATGAAGTAGATGAAACCTTTGTAGAAGATGCTGCTGATATAGAAGCCCGCAAGCAGGTCAGTGTGTGAGATGTGGATGGTGCTTTCTGTGTRAAATAAAATGTGTTCCTCAGATGGTTGCCATCGTTTCACACCTGTTCAATGGAAGACGTACAGCTTCTTCTACAGGATAGCAAAGTAAAATTTACCTGTTTTCTCTGCTGCTGTCAGGGTATGCACACTCAGAGGCCAAATCAGTTTTCTCTCTAAATAATTTTCTTAATTTCTTAATGTTATGTATCACATGTTTTCTGCCATGGAGTCCCTCAGAGTGCCTGTGTCCTGCCTGCTGTGTTTGTCCCCCAGGTAAAAATAAGATAAAAATTTAATTAAAAGCTTTTTTCTACARTGGCACTTGCTTGATTTTAAGCACATAAGAACTGTGCTTTTTTTTTCAGTTTCAGGTTATTCTCTCAAGGTTAAAAGTTGCTATTTGTGAAAGGTTAGACAGGTGTATACAAACTCAGGCAGGCTGGTAGCACACAGATAAAAATCTGCCATRCAGGGAATTGGCACCCTTGGCCACTACCAGAGGGTTACTCAGGCAATTTGTGAATGGGTCCCTGTTGTTTTGTTTTGGTTTAGAACCAAGGAAGGCTGGATAAAGTATGAGCCTAAATTCTGCCAGTTAATTGGCTGTACTGGCCAGTAACCAGAGACACTTTAAATCTTTCTTAAAACAGTTCCTTTTTTATTTATTGCTAAGCCTAAATTTTGTGTTTCAAATCTCTTTCTATTATTTACCTTATATAAATATACAATTTTTATAAAAAAATGGGATTTTTGTGTCCAGGGAACTTTTTAATAATAGTTGTGCTTGACAAGTGAACAAAATATTTTTAAAAATYCTATGCTTTGATCTTTAAATGGGATAAGCATTTCCCAGAATTTGATTCCTCATGTGTCCTATTTAGGGAGGAACATATTTTTTACATGTGTTTGTATGTCATGTGCATACATGCCCTAATAAAAAGTCTGAATAAATACAAGTAGTGTATGTGTGTAGAATAGAGGAAAGAATCTGAGTTGTACCATACGAGAAGAGCATCCTGCCTTCAAGAGAAGATGTGACATGCTGGGATTACAACRTGGAAGATGTTGGTCATTGTTCCTGAAGTTCCTGACAGCACTGGATTTTCATGTTATTTATTGCTTGAAAGTGTATTGTAAAGAGAACTCTCACTTGTTTTTCCACTTTAACAAGTATTGTTTTAGTGAAATATGTACTTTTAAGTCATTGAAGATGAGAAACAGTCATGGCTGCTAATTTAAGAGTCTTTCTTTTCCTGGTAGATTTAATGTCTGAAGAATTAGAGCAGCTATCACACAWAGAGAAATGTGTAAAGAACGAAATCTTGCTGCAGTTGAGATTCAAGGAGAATTTTATGCCTGGAAATGACTTTTGAAGATCTCTTTTCTGTTGGAGTTAATCTGCTGTGCTCTTCCCATTCACTTTAGAGGCAGTGGATTATGTTGTCATCACATTATTTAGCTCTGGCTTACTCACATGAAGTCTATATACTGGAAGGAATCTTTGCTGCAAATATCAGTTAGTTTTTATATCACATACGTTCCTAGGCAGCATCTGATTGAGTTACAGTGGCTGCAGTAACACTTGGCTTGTCTGTTTAGGCTCTCCGAGAAGCAGAGCGTGCCAAGGAGCTGAAGAGAATGCACAAAGCTGTGCAGAAGAATCTACCACGGCCCTCAGAAGTAAGTGGAGACAAAATTCACTGTTAAGGARCAAAAACTAAAAATAAAGGCTTTAACCATTATAGGAGGAAATACAGTCTAAGGAAATCATGAGAGAGTGAAATTTTTGACTATTCTGATTTTCAGGAAACTTCCCCAGCAGAGTTGTCGTGTGGTGTTTTGTCTGCACAGATGATGAGATTGCTGCATGTGTCACAAGGGTTTTGGCACCTCTGCTGGGAGGTTTAGCTGATACATAAAATTTATACTTGAGTGGAGATACATGAATTTAATATTATCTTTGGTGTATATTATATTTACAAACTTTTTTTTATTCCTGGACAGGTTAATGAAACAATACTGAGGCCCTTAAATGTGGAGCCACCCCTAACAGACTTGCAGAAAAGTGAAGAACTGATAAAGAAAGAGATGATTACCATGCTTCATTTTGATCTTTTACATCATCCATTTGGAGAACAGTTTACTGGTAAGAAAGGCAAAGGCCCAGGATTTGGAAGCAACAATGCAGAGCACATGGCTTACTTGGARCAAAATCCCTATGAGAAGTTCTCCAAAGAGGATCTCAAGAAGGTGAGAATTGTGTGGTCTGAGGGRACCTAAAGTCTCTTTAGGGCATAGTTCTGTAATATTGGGGGAAAAGCCTGCACAGAATTGAGTTGGGAGATCTCCAGAGGGTTGTATGAAGGGCTGTAGTCATGGAGTTGTTGGGGTTGTAAAGACCTCTAAGATAATCGAGTTTGATCATTAACCCAGCACTGCCAAGCRTTAAGTAAGGATAAGTTAATAAGTAAGGATGATTTAAGTGCACATTCTGCTTTCTGAGAGCTGATGTTAATCTGGGCTTTCAGCAGAATTATGAGGATGCTGTATTTGCCCACAGACATTGTCAATGAGATACAAATTTGAATGYGCTGTGGTTGTTTATCATTTTAAATAAGGGTGAGAGGAATAATACTCAAACAGTTACCAAATTCCACTTTGCCATTTCTGTAAACTGCTGTTAAATCATTGAGGCATTAGCCAGGTGTGATACCCACCTTCTACTGGCTCTGAATTTTATTAATCCAGAATCACAAAGCATTTTCTTCAAAACAGTGCAGACTGAATAGGACAATGGTAGTCAGCTTGTCAGCTTGTCAGCTTGTCAGCTTGGAGCAGCAAATCAAGTTGCTTAGTTGTGCTTGTCAAGCTGAGTCCAGGCAAGCTGTGCTGGTGCAGAGCTTGCTGGGCTGTGGCAGCTGATCTTGCAGCCATACCTGGTCCAGAAGTGCTGAGCAGGCAGATTGGGCCCTGGCTGGCTGCAGTGAGTGGGCGGCCTGGGCACTGTGTCCTGTTTTGCATTGTAATCCCAAGTTAAACAGCAGCTCTGGACCAGGGTTCCAGTTCAGGGTGTTCATTTATTTAAGCAGCTACAGATGTTGCCTTTTGCTGCCAAGTGACAGATAGGCAATTCTGTGGTTTAGCTCTTTCAAAGAGCTTCACCTGTGAAGCTGTGCCAATAACCTTTGACCAAATGCCTACAGGAATAAAAATGAATGAAGAGAGCAAAATCACATGCCACCAAATTGTCTGTCTCTTTAGACTTGTCCTCTGACAATACCGGTTGTATCTCTGCATCTAAACCCCTTATTCCTTTAAGGTGACTCTAAAGATACACAAGCAGATTTTTAAATCCATGTCCTTGACCATATCTGACCAATAAATGTAGTAGAGCCTAAAAGGAGAARCACTGAACAGTATGTTCTTCCAATTTGCTGTGAAATGAAAAATTATACTTCAAGATCTCTTACCAGGAGACGTTAAAGATGGAAAATACAGTTAGATCATGAATTTCACTGCCCTGCCAGTGTCAGATTGTTCCCTTAGGAATGTTCTCCAAGTGCTTTCTCTGGTTGTTTTGAAGTGCAGCAAGAATCAGGTTTGCTATCACTTCCCTTAGAGACTATTACACGGTCCAGTAGTTTTTGTCTGGAAACTTTTCTTCAAAGTCCCTGGAAGTTTCATCTCCTAACTGATGGGCAGAAGTTTTTTTTGCATCCCTGCTCCTGCTTGCTTTCAAACATTCAGCACAATATTCCCTCTTGTCTAAAATTCAGTTCAAACTAGAAAAGTTTCCTATCTCTGTGATCTCATCTGGGGCTTGTTTATTTTGCTTTACTTCATTTGTTTTTAGAACATCTTCATCCTAAAACCCTATCATAAAATACTCCTTTCTTTTCCTGTTCTGCAGTTCTCTTTTGGGAAGGATTAGCAGTGATGGTAGGCAGGGTGTGCTGAGCTCCTGGAGCTGGGAAGTACTTCTGGTGCCACAAGTAAATACCCTCAAGTAGTTCCTCCACAGTGTGCTAATCTTGGCTAATTGAAATTTATGACRTTTGGCTTTGTCAGGTGTGGTTGTTTTACTCCTATTTTATCTGTCTTGACCATCAAGAACAAGTAATTAATTTTCTTTTACCCAGTGTCTGTGGAATCATCTGATCTGGTGATACCTGAATTTCTACCTGGTCAGTGTGCAGTTACAAAAMATAACATCTGCTTGCAGTAAGATACCTACTGCTGATAGGGAAATTTGTGCTGCACCTGTAAATGCTGTTGAAAGAGAGGACATGGGCATGCTCTTATAACCAATGAAGTCTAGACTGGCAAAGATGCTTTAGTTTTTTAGTTATTAATAAAATCAGAAGGGCCTGGGTGCCTGAGTAGTTTTGCGGGCCAGGCTCTTTGTCAGAGATATTAAGAGTTGTGAGACAAACAAGAATCTTTTCAGTTCATTGTAAACTTTGAAAACTAAACTGGAAGCAGCAGAGTGCTCATATCTCACCAGTTCTTCRGCCACAGAACGTGTTAGTTGCAGTCAGAATTGTGTTTCCTGCAGCAGAGCTTACGCAGCTCACCCAAGAGTGTTTAGACTTGACTTTCCAGGTTGTGTGGAGAAGGGCAAGCAAAAGGAAATGAAAAGTTATTTTTGTTTCATAGGACAGCTGCTTCTGTCTGTACAGTTCTCCCTCCCCTCAAGGTTCCTGCTTTTATCTCTGTTCTTGTGCAGCAAGATGAAGTATCTCGCTGTGCCACAGCTTTCATTAGCCATGCCAGAGTGATGTCAGATTTGGCCAAATTATATAAAATGAGGGATAGTTGTGCTGTGAGGAGCCTTCTAGGCTGGGTTTCATTTGTAATCCACAGCATCTGTGTTCGATTTCATAGTTAGCTTAACCTGATGGTGAGCTTTGAGTATGAAAAGCAAAGCTGCCCCTGTGCATTGCGCATTGAAGGTTTGAAAAGAAGAGAAATTTCCTTGTATCCTATGTATTGTAACTGTAACTTCTCTCATCCTTTCCAACAGGCACAGGATCTACTGGCACAAGAGATGGAGGTGGTAAAGCAAGGAATGGGGCATGGAGAGCTGTCAAGTGAAGCTTACAACCAGGTGTGGGAAGAATGTTACAGCCAAGTGTTGTACCTGCCTGGACAGAGCCGCTACACAAGGGCTAACTTGGCCAGCAAAAAAGACAGGATAGAGTCACTTGAAAAGAGACTTGAGGTCAGTGTCACTTTTTTCTGCCTTTTGCACCTCCTTTTTTTKAGTTTCCTTGTGGGTTTTTTTGGGTTTTTTCCTTTGTAGGAGTYCAGTCAGGTCTTTTGAAGCGATTCATTTGAAAAGGTTGGTTGTTGAGGAATTTTCCTAGGGAGTTTACAGATGTTCTTGAGGTGCTTAAATCACCTTCTCTTGTCTTCCTCCTTACAATATCCCCACACAGAGTATTCCCACACAAAGTTTCTCTCTGCACTCATAGCTGTAGCACAGCTCATTCGCTCCATTCTCTACTGGAAAGAAGGTCAGGTTCTACTGTCTGTTAATTACATGTGGATTTTTTGATGTTTTCTTAATCTCTGCTGTGAGTGGATGAGATCTTTCTCAGTTTGCACTTGACCGTGGCCAGGATGAGGAGAAACCTCAGAGAAAGATGCTTAAAAAAACCATCTCTGTGCCAAAGTTCCTCTCAAGTTCTCTTTCCAGCTTAATTTTGGTTTCTGACTGACTGTTACATRCATGAAGGTTAGATAGTCTTGAATTCTTTCCAGGCTGGCATCTTGTTCCAGTTCCAGAGATTCCCTCCAAAAAAGAGAACAAWGGATGTTTGTGAWCCCATTTCACTTTCTTTGTCAGACCCTTTGACACTGATTTCCTTTGCCCATTCCTCTCTCTAGATTTTCACCCAAAAACTCCATACAAAAAGCCAAAAATAGAAAATGTTCATGATAACGAGTAAGCTGGTCTGAAACAGCTTCTTCCACAGAACATGTTTGTTCTGACTTGCAGTAAGTCATAAATGTTTTCTAAAATACTGCTTTAACCTAAAAGTCCCTCTAAATTATGCAGGAATCAGATTATTTTTTTCCTATGGTAAAAGGAAACTTTGCAAAAAAAGTTTTTCTGTGTTTAACATTAACATAGCTAGAAGTACACCTCCCCAGACAGCTGCTACCCAGAAATAACTAGAGAGGCCAGAAAGGTTGAATTTTCCCTTGATTCATGCATATAAAATACAACATGAGTGTGTGTTTTGTGAAGTCTGTCAGTCAAGGGCGTTGTCCAGGCGCAGCTCCCGCAGTTGTTAGCCCAGCTCCGGGCCAGGAGCGGTTCACCTGCGTGTGTCCCGGTAGTAGGGGTTTAGTTTGAACTCCAGAGCCGCTGTCGTGCTGCTGCTCGCCCAGCAGAGAGCACCATTGCCCTGCCCAGCGCTGCCTGCCAGACTCACTTGCTCTGCTTTCCCAAACCCRTGAGGGAGCTGAGCAGCAGCCTGGCCTGGCAGGCAGCATGCCAGAAGTCAGAGGGCTGCACCTAATTGGTGTACAAATCCTTTTGAAATTTAAATATCTTAGGTCCAAAACGACATTAGAAGGGCATTATTAAAGTTGCAAACTCAAACAATCCAAGTTAGGGAATGCACAAACAGCCTTAATTTGCCTGTGCATATGCTTTTTGAGACAGTCTTTAATTTCATGATTGCAGCCTAGTTTTTCCACAGACTCATTTACTGCACAGGGTGGATGGTACTTGCTTAATGAGTAGCTCTTGAATATTTTGTTTTCTCTTAATTGTTTGGTGTGTGGCCCTGTGCCTTTATCCTGTGCACTGTTTCTGCAGTCTAAATTGGTTACTTCTGTGTGGGCTTTCTTGTGCTGTTGATTTCTGTCCTTCTCTTCTCAATATTTGAATGAGTAGTTGGTGGTGGAATGTGTATTAAGGATACTAAAGCAAAGTAAGGTCAAGTTATCATTTATCAAACTCGTGTATGTTTGTTCTAAGTAGTCTTTGCTCTGCAGTCATAAGACAGTCACCCAGGAAGCAAAATACAAATCAGAGATCTTGCCAAAAAAAAAAATAAAAAGGTTTTATTTTCTGCCAACATTGCATGGGACTCTGTGAAAGACACTTAACAAAATCCTGTTAGCTGTGTCCCATCAGACTCAGGAAGATGATCCTGCCCCTCTGCTCAGCCCTGCTGAGGCACATCTGGGGTGCTGTGTCCAGTTCTGGGCTCCTCAGGACAGGAGAGACRTGGAGCTCCTGGAGTGGGTCCAGTGCTGGGTGGCAAAGATGATGGAGGGACTGGAGCATCTCCCTGAGGAGGAAAGGCTGAGGGAGCTGGGGCTGTTCAGCCTGGAGACGAGCCCCAGCTGAGAGGGGCCCTCATCCCTGGGTGTCCCTGTGTGCAGGGAAGGTCAGAGCAGGGCCCAGGCTCTGCTCCAGGGCCCAGCAATGGCACCAGAGGAATGGGCAGGGACTGATCCCAGCSAGTTCCACCTGGACAGGAGGCAGAACTTCTTTCCTGTGCAGTGACCRAGCACTGAACAGAGACCAGAGAGGCTGTGGAGTGTCCCTCACTGGAAATATTCCAGAACTGCCTGGACACAGTCCCATACCCTGTGCTCTGGAATGACCCTGCTTGAGCAGGGAGGAGGCACCAGATGAGCCACTGTGGTCCCTTCCAACCTGACCCATCCTTTGTCTGTTATCAGTCACTGCAGTCATGAGGCTCTGGCTAATGTAGCTACATCCCCTGGGAGCTCAGAGTGCTGCTGGATGAGACTCCTGGCTTGGTGCAATTCCACACACAATCCTGCTCTCCCATTTYCTCGTGTTCCAAAATTCCACCCCAGTGGCGCCGGCAGAGCCCTGTGCCTGCAGGTGCAGTGAGCACTGTGCTGCCTCTCACAACTCACTGTTGCTGAGTGCAGGTGGACTCTGTGCAAAGTTAAATTTGACCTGAAAATCTCTCCCAAGTGTGTGCAAATGCAGTTTAGTGCTGCTCTGTGGCTTGACCCTAAAAGGCCCTTCCTAAAAGGAAGATATATAGGTTTTTTAAGCATAGCTCACCTGCTGAATGGTTTCTTAAACAATAAATAAAAAGCATAGCAGTTTAATGAACAAATGAATATGCAATAAAAAAGCTGATTTTTTTTTCCCTACCCCATTCGCAGCAATGACAAAACCCGCCTTCATTTTAATGTTTTTCCAATTAAAATTGTCTGAAAGCAGTATCAGTTGAAATAGATATTTTAATGGGAAGTATCAGACAAGCTTAATGAAAAGCAGGGATATTAGATCAGCTTTTGGTACCCCAAGTACTTGCTTGTACTCTTTAGCTGTCTTTGTGAGAAGAGGAGAAACTGTGAAACAAAGTTTACCAGCAGCAAYAACTGATGTTGGTCAGTTTTGGGGGCTGCTTTTTCCCATTTCTAGTGCACTAAGATTTTTAGAGGGAAAAAGCCATGAGAGTGTAGTGATATTTGGCACAGCTGCACGTGGGGAAGTCACTGTCTAACACTTCCATATGGGGCTGCTGACACCCTGCAGATCCTGTGCAGAAAAACCAAGCTGTTTCAGAGATTCCTGGCTGGATTGATGGTGTGGACACACACTCATCTTCCTCTAATTGTCCTGTTCTCACTGCCTGAGTGGTTTAGTGGTGGCATTCTATGTTGACATGACATTTATCTTTCTCAAGTGGATGCTGATATCACAAACAGATTTGTGCTGCTATTGATGAACTTGAGGAGGCAAAGTGGAGCCGTTGTGGAGAGCTTCTGTTTGGCTGAGTATCCTGTCCAGGCATCATCAGTAATGCACGGCTCATCAGTAGTTCTGCTGTTGGAGTGTACTGCTGTGTATTAGTAATACTTTTCATTGCTCTGTTTTGAGGGTTTTGGACTCCATGAATGTGTTACTTAGTGTGGGTTAAGAGTGTTAGAGGATTAGTATGTGAACTTTCTTGCATTACAAATGGGGAGTTTCAGGTCTGTGCAGGGGAATCCCTGTGACTTCAGTGTATGTGACTCTGGTACACCTAAGATTTGTGGAATTTTCTGATCTTACCAGTAGCTTTAAAAATCCAGAGTATTTTTCCAAGGCTAGGCTACCCTGCAGAGCAAGTGATTTCAGAAATTGAAGTTTTCTGATGCTTGCAGTTGTGTTGAGTAATGGCTTCAGTTCTCTGCAATACCTTTTGMTCCCTTCTCTTCCAAACAATACATTTTTAAAGAAAAGCATTCCTACTAACATATGTTAAACTGGGAACATTATAAGATGAAATGAGATAGTAAAGGCATYTCTTTAACAGCCTAGTTGCTTCCCTTTGTAGTTCACAACATAGAAACTTCCTGCCATCTTTACTTTTCCTTTGAAGACAGTTAATAAAGTTGGTTTGCAGAATACAAATACTTTAATTAAAATTGTTGTAGTTAATGTTATCATTTCAGTTGATTACTAAATTATAAATGCTATTGGAAGCCTACAGGATARAAGTTCAAGATACACTGTATATGCAAAATCTAGTAAATTAACTATTCTTTGCATTATCCAAGATACATCAAGGTGAGGATTTATCAAAGTGCTGATGTTTGCTTTTAATTGCAGTCCAAGTCCTCTGAATTAATTCAGATTAAAAATAACTTGCTTAGGTGGAGTTTTATAGGATACCTGGTACACTCTGCTGCAGGGTGTATCACTTTAGTTTATTGTAGATTGTCCTTGAATTTCTCTCTAGTTTATGTGCTAAAGTTTGCAGTTTCTTTTGCATTTTCAAATGAGCTGGTATTCAGAAAGCACCCATAGAAAATAAGAGATTTTATAGGACTAGGAACAGTGAAATTACTCACAAAATTAAAATATGGTGAAAATCCTGAGTAGCATTGCTTTTATGGTCACATGTTTTATTTTGCCCTAATGTCTTGCGTTTGTGGAATACACTTCAGAGGATCACAGCAGAGAGGCATCAGGGGTCTTCACTGTCAGATTGTTCAGAATCTKGTATGTGCTTTGAAATAAAGGTCAGCATTGACAAAGCTCTCATTGCAAAGGCCTTTGCACACCCTCACTGTCCAGAACAGAGTGCTGCAGGATCACCATGGAGCTTCTGCTGTACTGAGAGGGAGCCAGGCTCTTTGGCAGCTCCTCCTTTGCCTGAGCTTCCACAACCTTGTCAGCCTCTGGAAGAGGCCAGTGCAGGCACTCTGGTTGTGCAGGAGTGGTGTTTGGAGGTAATTACACTGTGCTGGCTGCCCTGTGACCTCACCAGACACTGCAGTGACCTCTGCTTGTGGTTTATCAAAGCTCTTGGCCTCTGGTGGGTGTTGCTGTCTGTTTTTTCTTCCCCAATTAGTGGTAGAGAGTTTCCCAAAAAGTTTAGTAAAAATAAATTACTCATTTTTCATCATAAACTATGCTCTTCTAGACCTGTTTCTGCTGTGATTGAGATAGAATCCTTGAATCATTAAATTTGGAAGACCTCTAAGATCACCAAGTCCAGCCATCAACCTTATACCACCATCTTGTTCACCTCTAAAGCATGTCCTCAAGTGCCATATCCACACATTTTTTGAACAGTTACAGGGATGGGGACTTCACCACTCCCCTGTTCAGCCTGTTCCAATGCTTGGCAACCCTTTCCATGACAAATTTTTTTCCWAATATCCAGTGTAAACCACCCCTGATGCAATTTGAAGCCATTTCYTYTCRTCCTGTCATTTGTTACCTGGGAGAAGAGACTGACACCCACCTCAGTACAACCTCCTTTCTTTGTAGGGAGCATACATAGGTATCACTCATAAAACTGCTGGTCTTAGAAGCACTTCTCAAATAAAAAATCTTCAAAGTGAACTTTATGTCATGGCTGTAGATCAGCAATGACTACTGACTTGCACAGTAACTTTCCTGGATTATTCTGGTGCTAGTTGGATGCTGTGAGCCCCTGTAGGAACACTTGCTTTTCATATACCCTGTATTGTTTTTACTCAACAGTCACACTGACTCATGGTGTTTGAAGACAAGTCATTATAATTTGTGGAATATACTTCAGGGGGAGCATGCTCTTGGGTCATTAGATTTGGCTGTGAGTAGAGAGAACAGTGTTCTGCAGATATCAGTAAGTCATAAATGGTACATGATCTACGTGACAAAGTACAGTATAGGAGTTTATCTGGGGCTCCCCTATTAAACTGGGAAAAGGCAGCTTTATATTGCTATGCAAGCTCTGAACATCTGGTCTAGTTTCAGTTGGGAAGCTGTAGCTGCTTACCAGCAGTGCCTTAATTGAGGATTTTTTTAAGTGAATCTTTCCATAAAAAGAACTTAGTGTGATCCCAGTCAATTAGAATGAATTTCTTCTTTTTCATGTCTTACTAGCTACAAGCTCAATCCCTCTTTGACTGCTCTGATCCTGATCAGCCCCTTTATTTCGTGATCCTCATTCTCCCTCATACATTAAGTAGAGCACTTTACTTGAGGTGAGGTGTTCAAGGCCAGCTTGGGCTTGGACTTGGGCTTGGAGCAGCCTGGTCTAGTGGAAGGTGTTCCTGCCCGTGGCTGGAGGGTTGGAATGATTTGATCTTTCAGGTCCCTTCCAAGCCAACCCATTCTCTGATTTAGTGCCACAGCAGAAATGTGAAATTGTGTCAAGCCCATGGAGTGGTTTTTGTTGATGAGCTGACCTAATGTTGTTTAATAGATTGAGGCTTTACTGCTTTACACTGGACATGCAATTTTGGTTTGATACTAACTCCAAGCCTCAGTTTCCAGCAGATTTGACTTATATTTCAGTAACCTTGGGGTAACTCAGGCAGGGCTCTACAGAGAGTTTTGCCTGGTCAAACTCTAGACAGATCTAACAGTGTTTCAAGCCAGAAATGGAGAATTCTGTCCAAGAGCTTGGAACTGAAAACTCATTTTGAAGTAGAGAAATTAATGACTTTTTTTTTTTTTAAAACATGCTATTGTTGAGTGCACCATAAGCTTGTAAAGGTAGATGACCCCAGCATGGCCAGAGGATTCTGTAGTGTGGGGGTTCTTGTCCCTGGAGTGGTTGGAAATGCCTGGCCTGGAGCACAAGCTGCTGTTGAGCTGAGCACTCTCACTGCAGACACTGCAGCTGAGCCAGCATGAGCCAAGCTCACAAACCTGCCATTCCAATTAAGTCAATCCATCTCCTGCCAGCAGAACTGAATTTGGGAGGGCCATGTGTGGGTCTGAGGTGAGGAAGGAAGTTACAGTAAGGTTTAGAGTAGTCCTATGTATGTTCCAGGAGTGCTCTGCTCAGCCGGCGTGGCTGAAGCTGGCAGAGGATTTCTGTGCACAAGCGAGGCAGCTTTGTGGTGATGTTGATTCTCCAAGGTCATGGAACAGGTTGGTTTACTTTGACTGTGCCTCTGCTCTGAACATGCAGCAGTTTTTCTTCCATGTTTGTTTAATCCATCCAGCATGATTAGGGAGATCAATTAAAAGACAAGAGAGCTTAATGCTGTTCAGGGATTACCAGAAGCTCCACATTAAAGGGAAGGAAAACAAACCAGTCAGTACAGCAAAAAACCCTTGGAACTGAGGAGGGGTGTCCTCAGTAGACCTGGTGAGATGAGAATTCTGAAAATGAAGTTTTTAAGGCAATTGAGCTCTTCCTTCCTCAGGGTCAGTTTTTCTTAAATCTTTCCCAGTGGATGTTTGTTCTCATAAGGAATCCTTCTCTGTCCTTCGTTGTCCTTAGTTAAACCRTACAACTAACATCTAAAATTTCCTTCCCAAATTTAAGTCCCTCTTCCTTTCTCAGTAGCAGTAAGAACAGATGAATTTTTCACAATTAACTTCGGGATATTTAAAGCAGGGTGTTGTGTCTTCTTTTTCTCTTTTTTTGTTCGGCAGAGGAAAAACAAATCAAACAAACCCTGGTTTTCCAGTCAGTCTCCCTTTTCTACATCATGTTTTGTAAACCTCTGGTTATGTCTGTTGCTCTTTTGGCTCTTTTGTCTGCTGCTTGTTTTGGTTTCTCTTCTTGGTTCTCTAGTGCAGTAYTGAAAACTGAACGCCACTTTACGAGTCATGAGGGAAGCTTTTACATTGGAGATTTGGGATGGGATGAGGCTCTCRCACTTGCCTTAACATCATATATCATCTTACCCCGTGTCTGTACATGCTGTTCTCATTTTGCTGTTGCTGGTATAAAAGTCAGCAGAACCAAAGCTGGCCAAGGAACAGTACAAAATAAATAAGTRGAGAAATCTTTCAAATGTCTTTACTCTTTCTGTTAGGTTCTGGGGGAAATGGTTGTCAGATCTTACTCAAATCTATTTCTTTGCTTTAAGCAAATAATGTAGACTACTGTTTAAACACACCTCTTCATAACTGCTYGGAATTTTTAGCTTGGTATCTGAGCCTTAAAATTTTATGAAGCTTGAACTGAAATTATATGCAGTTGTTGGCACTAATGCAGCAGTCAGCAATTTTTAATAAATAGTATTTGTTACAAAAGCTGAGACCTCCTTTTGACCTTCTCATAGTAGGTCCTAAAATTTTGTAGTTGGGAGGGAGGGGAAAAGGTGGTGAGTGTTCACATTTCTCCCTAAGCAGAGAAGGAAGAAAGGGCTGTTATTTCTGGTTTTAGAAACTTGGGAGGCTTTTTTCTTTTCTATTTCTTTGTTTTGTCTTTTCCACAGCAGTGAGGCCTGTGATAATCCAAGATGGGACAAGGAACTGAGTAGAAAAGCAATATAGGAACATGTAACCTAAGGAGCTCTAGTAGTTAAGAGTCCAGTATCCAGACCAACTCAGAAATATTAAGTCAAATTCTCTGAAAATTTCAAGAGTACTTAAATAATCAGGGTCTGATACTGTAATAAGTATTAGACTTGAACTGGCTTTGTTAGAAGCTTTAAATTTTAAAATGCTTTATTATATCTAACACCTTAAGGTAGTACACACTTGGGGTGGGGTTGATCTACCTGGTCTTGGATAACAGTGTCTAAACAGACAGTTTGTGCTCCCATCACCATCAGTGAAGAGCCCTTCACTGAGGTGTTTAATCTTGTCCCAATGCCCTGGATCAGATGAGCCATGCCCTGGAGTTGCCAGTTTCTCTCCTGATGACAGAAAGATCTCCTGTGACAGACTCAGATGTTGATGTCTAAAGCCAAGCAAAGTGAATCCCACCTGAAGAGTGTAAAAGTGTGAGACCAGGCCAGTACTGCCTCTGCTGCTGGTACTTGGAGCATGGGGATAATTCAGGGCTTGTGATCACAGTACCMTGATCCAATCTCTTTTCTGTATGGTGGGGGTAGTGCTGATAACTGTATTTATGCCCTCAGGTACTCAGTGTTTAATATTTTGTTAGAAAATTAGGTTGTTGAGAGATCGTGAAATCACAGAATAGTTTGGCTTGAAGAGATCTTCAAGGTCAGCTCATTCCAACCCCCTGCCATGGGCAGGGACACCTTCCACCAGCCCAGGTTGCCCAGAKCTCCATCCAGCCTGGCCTTGGACACTTCAGGGATGGGACAGACACATCTCTGGGCAACCTGTGCCAGGGCCTCACCACCCTCAAGAATGAGATCTTCACTCAGGATGACAGAAGACTGGAACTTCTCTAAATGGTCTTTTTTAGCCTGCTCTGAAGAGTGACATTGTGATGGGAGTTTCATTGCATAGCWGCCATACTCTGCATTGTCTGTAATGCTGGGAGTAATATGGACAGTTGATCTTTGTTACATTAGGCCTCTGTCACAAACAAAATTCTGTTTGCCTATGCATCCATCTATTCCATGATCTCTAAATGTCAGTAGTGCTCAGCACACATTTTTCATCCAAGAAACAGTAATTGGAAAATAGTTCATTGACCGCACAGCTGTATTTGTTGTTGCAGTAATAGCATATTATTTACCAATGAAGACATTTAAAGCTTTCATACTTTTCCATCAGAGAGTATCCTCACAAATCCCTAATCTATTTATTTAATTTTCTCTAGATTTATATAAATATTGAAAAAGAGGCGCCTTTCTGTATGCTTAAAGCACCTTGGGCATAGATTAAGTCTACATTGCCAGCAGAGTTTGAAAAGCGTAGCAGTCTGCATGGCTCTCCCCAGGAGCAAACTAGACAACTCAGAAAGTCAAATTTCTCTTTCACTCACCCATTAACAGTTTGCTCCCTTGACCATTCACTTTGTTTATCTCTTCACCACCAACTAAAACTGTTCTAAATGAGTGAATAGATTGTTAAGGAGTAGGAGGGCACGTTACAGAAACCTGCAGCTGTGTAACAGAGGGTACTTCAGTACCGTTGGAAAGCTGATGAAATGCACTTTGCTGTAGCTTGGTGTGTGAGACTGTGATGGCTGGCTGTAGTTATCACTGTGAAGGGCAGATCCCTCTTCAGTAGTTCCTCCCCAAAGGAGTTCTGTTTCATTAGTAATAAATGATATATTGAGTAAGTGTAGCAATGAAAAGGTGCTGCATTTTGGTTGATGATTGGTAATTTCTTTGTATGTGAGAACATTCACCAGCAGCAAAGCTTTGATTTTTAAAGAAATGAGGCAAGGATTGGTGACTCAGAYGCTGTGCTTCTGAATTAGTCTTCTAATACTTGAGAAACTTTCATATAATATTTCATGTTCTGCACTAATATTAAGTGTGGCAAAAATCAAAATATGAGAAGTTCAATTTTTTCTTGAGCTTGGCATTCTTCACACAGTCCTTTCTAAAAAAATAATTGTTATGTTGGGCTGGTTTTTTTAAGGAAAAAGCCTTTAAAAGCCATTAAAAAAGCTTCAACAGGGAACCTTACRTCCCTGGTCAGAGATGTGAGCTGTTGCACCTCTTCACAGTTGTGCTCAGTGGTGGATGCCTGCATTCTTTCTTGGTTTCATAGGATTAGAGAGTGGCCTGGGCTGGAAGAGACTCTAAAAATCATCTCATTCCACTGCCTGCCATGGCAGGGACACCTTCCATATCCCAGGTTGCTCCAAGCCCTGTCCAGCCTGAACACTTTCAGGGATGGGGCAGCCACAGCTTTTCTGGGCAACCTGTGCCAGGGTCTCCCCATCCTCACAGGGAACAATTTCTTYCAAATATTTAATGTAATTTAATCTTCATCTTTATGCCATTTGTGATTGGGATTCAGTGTTAAAGATTTCTTTGATGCCTTTAAAAATTCTGATGGCTATTTCATTCTTCTGGCAGATCAACAGAGGCCACATGACCACTGAAGCCAAGAGGGCTGCCAAGATGGAGAAGAAGCTGAAGATCCTTCTTGGGGGTTACCAGTCTCGAGCAATGGGGCTCATCAAGCAGCTGAACGATCTGTGGGACCAGATCGAGCAGGCCCACCTGGAGCTGCGCACCTTTGAGGAGCTGAAGAAGCACGAGGATGCTGCCATCCCTCGGAGACTGGAGGTGAGATTCCACAATCCAGTACCTGAGGTCACACACAGGCACCTCATGGAAAGGCACGAGCTCTGACCTGTAGGAGCGTCGGAGGGTAGCCCGGTTGGGACGGACGGAGATGAGAGATCTCTGAAGCCGGGTGGTGGAACTTGTGGTTTGTTGCAAAGGGCCTGGGTGCAGGGCCCTGCTGGGAGCTGCCAGCCACAGCTTGGAGCAGGCCCAAGAGAAGTAAAGAGAGTGGTAAAGAGGATGAGAGAGAGACAGGATGAGAGGGTAAGAGAGTGAGGTTCCCATTACAATACAATAAATTTTGTTCTGTGTTGAATAATCTAATTCTCACTAACCAATCTAGTACAARATACAAATCCTATAGCATTTACATACAGCCTATAAGAATCATTACATTASCATACTGTGTTACATTTTAAACCCCAAAAAACTCTTCTTTGGGACCGTTCTGCCAAGCTGGCAGGGTCTGCTCTGACCCTTGGTCCAGTCTGCAAGCAGAGGGTATTGTTTCATCAAAAGAGGATTATCTTCAGCTGGCCATGCCATTGTTTTCCAGTTGTTCAGTAATTAAGATATCTCAAAGCTTTCATTTCAATYTCGCTTATAGTTTCCATATTCTCAAAATCTTTTGCCAGGCAATCATATTTATAAGGCATTCCTGTTTCATCTTCCCCAACACTGACCTTTACAGCCTGAGGTGGTACCAAGTTTTTAATGCTCTCTTAAAATCATACTTTTGGCTGTTACCAGATTCATCTGTCTTTTACTTCAATACCAAAGATTCTGTGATACACATATTAGAGGCTGGGACTAATCTGGCAGTATGTTCCTTARCTTTGGGGTTTTTTTATTTCCTTGKGTGGTTTATTTTATAAGTCTTCTGCAATGCGTATCAGCACAAGTTCATCTCTCTCTTGATTTGGTTTGTTTCAGTTTTAATTACTCTTAGAGCTTTGGATAAATGTAAAACTAGTCTAAAATCTCCTTCTTCCTTAAAACCAGCAGACCAAATGCTGGTATATACCTGAAATCACTACCATGGAGCCACTTTTCTTAGTTTAAGGATCTCCAGGATATTCTCCATTTATTCAGCTAATGAGACAACCCTTAATCAAGACTTAGTCCTAGGTTTGAACCAGCACCAGCCTTTCTTTCCAAGGAATAAGTGTTCACCTAAGCACAATTTTTATTGTAATGTGGTTTTCCTCTAGAACAGAGGCTTCCATTGAGGCTTAGATATTCTCAACCACTTGCTAAAAAAAGATAAAATGCATCAGTTCTTAAAACTGATTTTGTGAAGATGATTTAGAAATGCTGATAGATGTGTCTACAAACTCAGAAGTGATTAATTGATTTACTGAAAGATAACAGTTTAAACATATTAAATCACTTGATAGCTGCTAATAGCRCCTCTTTTTAGTAAATGGCAAAGTTCCAATTTGAAATCTCTCCTTTTGAAGCATTTTTGCTGCTGTCAAAAACAGGGTGAGCTACCTGACATTTGAAATAAGATAACTGTGATTCTTGATACTTTGCCTCCACTGCTCTGGTTTACATTTATATTTAAAGTAAGTAATTTCAGCAATGTTCTGTCTTAATTCTGAGCTCTTCTTCTGGAGGAGCTAAAGTACAGCCTTTGGTAATCATCTTCATGGGTGTGGAAAACTGACTGACTGGTTGTTTAATGATGTTTTCTTTACAGTGTCTGAAGGAAGATGTGCAGCGACAGCAGGAGAGAGAAAAGGAGCTCCAGCAGAGATTTGCTGACTTCATGTTGGATAAAGAGACTTTTCAAGCAAAGTATTAAAGCACAAAATTCCATCTGTCACTGATGTAACATTTCTAAAGTRTGCAGATACTACTCCAGCAGCTTTTGCCAGCAATTGCAGAAATTGAGTGTAGTCTGCTGTTTCCATCTTGTCAAGTTTTGTTCCTTCAATGGACTATTCCAAATGCTCTAGGTATGAATAGCTCTGGCCAGTGTTAAAAATGGGATTGAAATGTCCAAAATTTTATTGAAAGAAAAGAAAAATCACTCTGGTATGATTCCAGCCAAATCTTCATTTGCTAGGGTTATCACGTTATTCCCMGTGTTTTACCAGTCTTAAGACCTGTAAGATACATGCAGAATAATGTCTTTTGAATAAATCTGGAATGTTAAAAAACAGTGAWGTAATAACGTCTGTCTTTTAACTAAAATTGAATCTTCACCTATGCCAGCCCTCCTTTGTTTTTCTGATCTTCCCTTCCCCCTGATGCTGCCTTTATTTTCCATGAATAATTTGTAATAGGAATTACCTGTGCAGGATAGTTGATGTCCAAATAATAAATACCATGTTCCCAACTCTTCTCTGTGCCTGTGAATAAACACTCCCAGCTTTATCTAGGTGCTCTAATGGTCATACTGGCATAATCTCCCCATCCTGGACCATGCAGGGATAAATTTTATAAAGACACCCAGCACGGCCTAATGTCACCATGGATTTCAGCAGAAAATGTACTGTTAAATATTCTAAGTATTAATTTTTATAAATCATCTGCTGCTTTGTTGCCYATGGTGTGGCGTAGGAAAGAAGCTCTGTGTTTTCTCCTCCTTTCACCACATCCCAACAGGATTTAAGTGTCTCATTGCTTTGTCTTGATGGGTAAGGATAGAATTAGGGAAAGGTGGGAATGTGCCTACACTTTGGGTTTTTTTGAGCTATAGCTTGTGAAAAGGCACAGGGAAAAAGGCAAAACTGTTGTTAACAGCACAAAATTCAGCAATTAAATACATCCAGCAACATGCATCATGCAATTTTGCTTGCATATAATTGAAATTTAGATGGATATTTTGCTGTCTGGCATTTTACCAGATTGCAGTGTCACTTTGTTTGGGCCTTGAAAACGTTACTGGGGAGCACTGTCAGGGCTGTGCCTGTGTAGCTCTGTCAATGCCATCCATGAAGATTAATGATTATCAGATTTTTTTAAATGTAACCTGGGTGAGTCCTGCTGTCACTGACAGGAGTAGGGACACAGCCAGCCTTGGAATAGCTTTCCCTTTACTCACCAGGACATCATTCTTCTGAAGTATTAATGCAGTTATAGACTACATTCTTCTRGAAATGTGTTAAATATTTAACTAAGCCAGAACACATCTGGAATGAAGCATTAAGCATCAATCTTGTAGCATATGGGGTATTTTAGCTCGGATGGTTATACCCAAAAGGAAAAATCATGGCATATCATGTCAGTTCTTGTGGTTGTGTGGTAGCTGGAGATATTAACAGAGAAACCCTTGTAGGTTTACCAATACCACAACTACAATAGTTTCTTTTCTTTTTAGGGCTGCAGCAGAGCCTCTTTGATGCGCCCTGTATTTTTGACAGCTTTGGAGCTAGACAGGTATTCAAACTYTGCCTTAAATTGTATAAATGAAAAATTCAGAAGGACTGATCAATCACAAAAGACTTTACTTTCTTGAAATGTATGCAATTAACCAGTCATTAATTGCAGCAGACACGAGGTGGTTCTATTTGAGAACCACCTGCAGGAGGTTTGCTCAGTGCAGGTAGTACAGTAGTTTCTGAAGTACACAACGCCTAAACAAGTTCCGTTTTCCCTGTCTTTAGTCAGAGTTTTTGTCCTGAAGTTTCTATCTCAGTAATGAAAGAAAACTATTAATAAAGTCTCTTTCCTTACTTAGAGCTTGGCTGTGCCCTGCTTTAGCTTTTTACCTGCCCTCAGCTGCCAGCTCTAGGGCAGCCAGAGATCTGCTGAAATTACCCCAAAACCTTTACATAGGGTGCTCTGTGCATTTGTTGGTTCCAGAACGGTGTGAATGGAGCAGCAGAGCCTGGATAAAACATCCTGAGATCATTCAGGTGTGGGATCTTAAACTGGAGTGCTCAGGAAATGTGTCCAAGCAAATTTGGATGCTGGTAGATGCCAGTGCTTCCAGCTGCAGGTGATGATGGAGCTCAGGCTTGCCAGATCTATTTCTTGGGCTTTGGCCCAGTTTATGTCCTGAACAGCACTCCCTCAATCTCTGTCTAAATGGCTCTGTAGCTAAATGCAGGTGTTTGTTGGACACTAGAGTGACCAGGACACCTTGACAAATTTTTATTTTAAAATTCTGAAGCCGGCCACTGATTTGATCTTTCTTTCCAAGAACAATARTAAGTATAACCATAAACAATGGAAACTTGTGAACATTTCACTACAGTGGGGAAGCTCTAACCTGTGTGACAGAAGTGGGATGGGGGCTGTGCTGTGTGTGTTAACAATTATTTTGAGAATTATTTAACATTCTCCCCGAGAAATTCCTCCATTTCCATTCAGCATGCCAAAATATATCTGCAAGCCTTTAAATAATTTCAGCTGATGGTTTTCCTCCCTTCCTGGAATCAGACTTGGCATTTATGTATTGGATCAATCCCGTAGCTGGAGCCTGCTTCAAAGTCTGTGGAGTTGATAAGGCTGTCATTTACTTCAATTGACTTGGATTCCAGTACCTGGGAAAGCCAAGGGGGCTAAATTATAACAGCTGGGTGTCTCATCCTTACCCAACAGATAACAGAGATCCTGAGCTCAGGGTAAGGGGGAGACTCCTCAGAGGCAAAGGAGCTTCCCTGTGAGAAATCCGACAGAGCGGAAGCCAGCTCTTCCAAACCTGGCAAATCTCCAGAGAAAAAAGCACTGTRTAACACTGTAATTAGTCACGGCAGCCAGCAGTGGCCAAGACAC
The DNA here is from genome assembly GCA_014549065.1 of Cardinalis cardinalis. Classification (NCBI taxonomy): domain Eukaryota; kingdom Metazoa; phylum Chordata; class Aves; order Passeriformes; family Cardinalidae; genus Cardinalis; species Cardinalis cardinalis. The sequence goes on from JACDOX010000105.1 coordinate 1,442,896, forward strand.
ACCAGAGCTCTCTGGCTGCCTTAAAAAGACACTTCCAGTGCCAACAGGAGCATCTTGTCTTTGCCTGTTGCTGCTTGTTTGCCTTTTGCACCCTTGTTTGCCTTTTGCACCCTTGTTTGCTGAGACAAGCATTGGGGCAGCACATCTGGGTTAAAATATGTTAATCCAGCTTGACTGTCCAATCCCCTGTACAGGGCAGATGTGAGTTGTGCCACATTTCCAGGTAGGAAGTGCAGGTGAAGGTGGAAGTGGGGCAGAATAGTGTCCAAAGAGGGGCAGYRGAGCTGGGGAAGGGTCTGGAGCACAAGGGAGCAGCTGAGGGAGCTGGGGGRGCTCAGTCTGRAGAAAAGGAGGCTCAGGGAGGATTTTCTGGCTCTGCACAACTCCCTGGCAGGAGGAGGCAGCCAAGTGGTGATCAGGCTCTTCTCCCTGGTAACCAGTGATAGGGCAAGAGGAAATAGCCTGAAAATACACCAAGAAGGGCTAAATCGGATATTGAAAAAATTTCTTCATTGAAAGGGTGATCAGGCACTGGAATGGGCTGCGCAGGGAAGCAGAGCAGTGACCACCCCTGGAAATGTTCAAAAACCACGTTCCTGTGGTGCTTAGAGACCTGGTTTAGCATTGGACTTGGCAGTGCTGGGTTAATGTTTGTACTTGATGATCTTAGAGGTCTTTTCCGACCTTAATGATTCTGTGATTGCTTCTGTCAGAGGATGTCCCACTTCATTGTCTGCCTAAAGTGAGTGTGAAACATGGGCTGGGTGCTCCAGGGCCAGTAGCTGACATGAGGTAACTACCCACAGTTAGGTCCCTGACAGACTCAGCTGGATCTGTGCCCCTGATGAAAACTCTGGAAATTCATTGTTTTTTGTCATCATGGCCTGAACATAGATTTCTAAATAARATGCATGAAAACCCATGTTTGAACTTTTGTTTTGGCTGCAGACTTGCTAACAGTATCATAAACCAGTGTGTGAACTTTGGCTTGCCTTCAGTATCCTCGGTCAGTGATGTTGCTGGAGAAGAGAGATTGTTGTGGTCTGGACTTAATCTGCCTCACATTCATCTCTGGAATCCAGCTTGCAGTTATCTTCCATAATGTGGGTTCAAAGCAACACCTGTCTCCCAAGCAGGATTTAAAAGTTGAGTATCAAATAGCATTTCCCCCATTTTCCTAGCTGAGTGAAAAGCACATTGAAAAATAGCCAGATGCTCATCTCAAGGCAGAGTGTCCCTGTAACTGATTCCAGACCTTTGTGCTCTGCCTTTCCAGGGCTCCAGTTTCTACCTTTCCTTACCAACAAAAAAATACCTGGTTCTGCTGATCTTGAAGACTTGCACTGACATTAGGAGTGAGATCAGACCCTGGAAAAGACTTCAAAAGACAATTTGACACGTATCTAAGCCAATGCAGCCCTGGATCTCCCCTAAGCACGTGCAATTGTCTCACCCTCTGAAAGTTCCACACTAAGCACTTTTGAGACTTTAATAATGTTGAAGCAAAGGGGAGTAGCTGTGGATAACAGAAAAAAAGAGGAGCTTAAGTTTTTTGGTTGCATGCAGGCCTTTAGGTGAGTCATCTCCCCTTCAGCAAGGCTCATTAGCTTTTTATGTATTTAAATGAGGTGGCTTTAACCAATTCCTGCTGCCTCAGGGGTGACTGTGATGCACACAGTAGGTGAAAAGGTAAAGAAGTGGGTATGGCAGAGTTTTACAGCATCATTGCTGCTGGTGTGATTACTCATAGTGGGTTTGATTGTTTGCCAGTTGTTGGGAGGTGTTGTCTGGGTTTACTGTGATTCATTGAGAGATGCCTTAGTGTCAGGGTTAGAAAAGTCTTGCTTTCAAGTCAAAAGTTTTTCACAGATCAGATTAGACAGGATCTGCCTCATTCGATGACTTTCAGGTTTTCAAGTCACAGCCGTGGTGCTGATGTGTTTGGATTCCTCAAGGATTCCTCAAAGGAAGTGCAAGTTCRTCTTTTAGGATCATTTATGTGCATCAAAAGCATTTAGGAATTGCAACACAAGGGAACACAGACTGGTTTGTTATTTATGCACTTCATACATCACRTCTTTTGCCAAGTACATGCTACTGGTAAATGCCTCACAGGATCAGACAAATGTGTGTGTTAGGTTCCCCTCTTCTCCTCCTTCTCCCTCTCCTCTCCCAGGACTGAAATGTGGGGTCTATTTTGTATAATTATCAGGCCAGTAGCATTTTGAAGTGTGTTATGCAGCTTAGGTGAGACTGTGGCCCCAGTGAATTCAATGGGAGATTTGGCYTCAGCTTCAATGGAGCTGAGATTTCCTTTCCTTTTCTTTCCTCTCCTGTCTGTATTTGATGAGCCTTTCTGTGAGGAGAAGAAAGAGATCCTCTTTTGAAAAATAGTCATGAATGCTTAATAAAGCTGAATGAGCCAGCCAGGATTACGTTTTTAGCTCCATAGCCAGCAAAATCTATTCCAGAACTAATTCTGATTAAAAGAATCCACTGGTTGAACCTCAGACACAAAGGCACCCCTGGAGTAATTCAACTGTATGATATATTTATTTTCTAAAAAACCTAATTATTGCATTGATCTTTGTAATATCTGGCTCTTGTGTAAAACATTGATTTCAAAGCTGTCTCTCTCTTATCTATAATTGTTCATGAATTATCTTAGGGCTTGGGCAGGGCCATCACTGTAGCTGGGTCTTAAAAAAAGAGCGAGTTTACTGACCGCATTAATTAGGCTCCATGGCAGACCATAAAATAACTATAAATAAAAGTTAAATTATTCCTTAGATTGTGTTCCTCCACTTTTTTTCTTAATTCTGACTCAACCAAATCAATCTCTAGCACAGAACAGGCTTCTTCCTCCTTGATCTATGCTCCTGCCAAGTGCTTCSAAGGGTCTGGGAAGAGGTAGGGTCTTTCATTAGAAAGGTGGAGAACACAGATATTTACAAGACCCTGAACTCTGAAAGTCACCTCCCTGTTCCAGCTGGTTTATTCAAAGATATTCTCCCTTCAAACTGCTGCTTCTACATCCTTAGCTCATCCTGGCTCCAACAGCATCCTYCAGGGTTTTTGTTCCCCATTTTTCTGGTGCTTTAGTGGCAGAGACAGTTCTGATCATCTTGCTTCAAGTTTAGAGGAAAACAAGACAAAACCAGGAACAGCAGTTTGGTGGGAACACCCATGAGGTGTTTTCACCCTACATAATAAATGGTTGGGCGTTGCTTTAGAGGGCCCTGAGCAGTTTCTGTCCCTGTTGCAGCAGATTTTACTCACACAACTGTGTCATTTGCTATGACGAAGTGCATCCCCCCCTTTCTGGGAGAGATGCCAAACTTTCAGTCCTGTCATGGTTTGGAAGGTCTGGATCTTTGGTCAGACTTTTGCCAGTCCCAGAGATCAACACGCCCAGCATCACTGTGTTGCCTGGAAAACACCTAAATTCTGGTGAAAGCAGAATTTTTTGTCTCTGACTTCCTGCATGGTCTCTAGAGAGGAAGATGGGAGTATCTGGCCACTTTCTACCTCATGGAAGGATTATACAGCAGGGAAAAAAGCCTATTTTATGTATTTAATGTTGGCTATAGCACATCCTGTGGATTTTRTAGAGTCATAGAATCATTAAGGTTGGAAAAAACCTCTAAGATCATCAAGTCCAACCTGCACCACAATCATGTTCACCACTAAACCATGTCCCACAGTGCTACATCCACACAATTTCTGAACACTTCCAGGGACTGTGACTCCACCACTGCCCTGGGCAGGCTGTTCCAGTGTCTGACCACCCTTGCTATGAAGAAAGTTTTCCAAATATCTACTCTAAACCTCCCCTGTGGTGCAACTTGTGGCCATTTTATATGCCATTAATAATGGCAATGTTACCAAAATCCAGGAAAAAAAAAGGGGTCCTTGAACCTACAATCAATATAAAATATCCCACCTAATCCTAAATCACATTAAGCTGGGAGTGAACTTAATCATGTGGGCGAGGATAGAACAGTGAATTTGATTTCCTAGCAGGTCCTGTACTGTGTTGTTAGCAGCAGAACAACCCCTCCAGCTCTGCATTTAACTTCCTTTCATTGCAGATGCCTTTTGGTTAACAGCAAGGATCTGATTTAATTTTACAGCTACCCGGTGACCACAGGACGGGGATTGTGCATCACCAGAGAATGCACAAACGTCTGCCTGCCTCCCCTTCTTCCAGCAGGAATGAGGCATGGCAGGAGCACAGCCAAGCCCATGTGGCTGTGACTGTAATTGAAAAAACTGCTGAATCAGCCAGAAGGACAAGGGTTCACAGAGGAACTGGGGCCAGGCAGACACATGGCCTTGGAAGCACCAAGCAAAACGTGACCAYGAATAGTGGCATGGCCAGGAGAGGGTGAGAGACGTCAGTGGGGTGGGAGGCACCTTCCTACCTGCAAGGACAGTGGTTTACATCTTCCTCAGGAGAGGAAGAGGAGGGGCAGGAACTGATCTCCTCACTGGTGACCAGTGACAGGACACRAGGGAATGGCCTGACCTTGTGTCAGGGGAGGTTTAGGTTGGATATTAGGAGAAAGTTCCTCACTCAGAGGGTGGCTGGGCACTGAACAGGATCCCCAGGGAAATGGTCCCAGYGCCAAACCTGACGGAACTCAAGGAACATTTGGCCAGTGCTCTGAGGCACAGGGTGGGCTCCAAACCCAGAGTCAGGCTTCAGAAGGCAGGCAGCAGCACGGATCAGCCTTTCCCCACCCATCCCCGTGGTTTGGGGAGCAGGAGCCCGGGAACAGCTGCACAGCGGCTGGGAGCCTGTCACAGCACACAGCTGGAAGCAGTTTTCCTGCTCAGCAGAGGCTGAGCAAAGCTTCCAAGCCCCAGGGTGGAAGGAGGATACTGCAGGGAAGCAGGCAAGGCGGAGGAAGGGAGGGAGACAAGAAGCTGTAATGAAGTGCACACATGTGCATGTGTGAAGGAATGACCGGACACGCAAGACGTGTGCCAGCAAAATTTAAAAAAAAAATAATAAAAAGTGAGTCCTGATACTTCTCTGCTCATGTAACACGTGCAGGGCTGACCTCAGATGCCTTCTGTCTGGCATCACCACACTCCCAGGGATGATGGGACTCAGGTGACGTATTTGGTCTTTGGCCATCTCTGGCTCAAGCTCCTCAACAGAGAACTTGGCCCAGTGAAAAACAAGGGAAGGGACAAGCACAGCTGGAAGAGAATCATCATCGTCATAACTCTCTGCTGCTGAGCAGTGTCTGGACCAGGAGCTGCCCAATTTTGCACTGTAGCAACAAGGCACTCAACTTCTCCTCACCTCTTCCCAAGCCAGACAGACAGGAGCACTTCAAGGAAGAGGCTGGGAGACTTCAGTCAGATTTGTCTTTGTTTATTAGATCCAATCACTGTTAAATGAAAAATATCTGAGCWGTCCTCGGGTCCGGGTGTGGAGTCCAGAGCTGCTCCCTGCTTGCTGGCTGTCCCTCTGAGGTCACAGGGAGCTCTGTGCAGGACATGGCCACGTCTGGAGCTGCTGAGGTCACTTGGTCTGTTCAGCCCTGGGAAGAGGAGACTGAGGGGAGACCTCACTGCAGTTACAACTTCCTCRTGAGGGGAAGAGGAGGGGCAGGCACTGATCTTTGCTCTGTGGTGATTGTTGACAGGACCTGAGGGAATGGCCTAAAGCCAGGTTAGGGGAGGTTTAGGTTGGACATTAGGACAAGGTTCTTCAGCCAGGGGGTGGCAGGGCATTGAACAGGCTCCCCAGGGAGTGGTCACAGCACTGGACCTGAGAGAGCTCAAGGAGCATTTGGACAATGCTGTCAGGCACAGGATGGTATTGTTGGGTTTGTCCTGTGCAGGGAAAAAAGCTGGACTCAACAGTCCTTGTGGGCCCCTTTGAATGTTCTATAATTCTATGATTTTATGATTCCGCGATTCTATGATCTGTGCCAGGAAACTAAACCACACCTATCCCTGTCCCTTGCATGCCCATGACCTTATTAAACTGCTTTTCCCAGGATGATAACTATGTCAGAAATTTGCCCTGGCCCCTGCTAACATCTGAGGAAAGCCTGGGAATCCATGCTGCAAAGGAGGCACACAACACAGACCCTGGCTCCAGCACACTGGTGACACATGTGTGTCACGTTTATGGATTTCATGCTTATTATAGCACATCCTGTGGATTTTTATAGACTCATAGAATCATGAAGGTTGGAAAAGACCTCTAAGATAATCAAGTCCAACCATCAGCCCAGCACCACAATCATGTTCACCACAAAACCGTGTCCCACAGTGCCACTTCCACACAATTTCTGAACATTTCCAGGGATGGTGGCTACACCACTGCCCTGGGCAGCCTGTTCCAGTGTCTGACCACCCTTGCTATGAAGAAATTTTTCCAAATGTCTAATCTAAACCTCCTGAGGTGCAACTTGGGGCCATTTCCTCTTGTCCTGACCCTTGTTCCCTGGGAGCAGAGTCYGACCCCACCTGGCTGCACCCTCCTGTCAGGGAGTTATAGAGAGTGAGAAGGTCCCCCCTGAGTCTCCTTTTCTCCAGGCTGAGCTCCTTTCCCAGCTCCCTCAGCTGYTCCTCCTCAGACCTGTGCTCCAGACCTTTTCCCAGCTCTGTTCYCTTCCCTGCACACGCTCCAGCCCCTCAATGTCTGTCTTGTGATGAGGGGCTCAGAACTGAGCCCAGGGTTGGAGGTGTGGGCTCACTCCACAGCCCACAGCAGGACAGCCTCCCCTGAACCATGTCTGTGTGTCCCTAAAGGCCGTGCCAGGCACTGGCTTCCCTGGCTGTGCAAACACCACAGAGGGACTGAAGATACCATCAGGTCATTTCTCAAAATCATATCTCTTCTTCTACACTGAGGCTAGAAAATGGCAAATAAGATGCAGGATTTGGCTCCACAGTGTTCACTCTCATCATGACTCATGAGTTATTTTTATCTTTTCTGTAACAGAACAAATGGCTGCAGTAATTAATCTCTGTCTGTTCTGACAATGGCCTGGCCAAAACACATGATGTTTTTGCAGACAGTGTAAGAAAAGAAGCACAAAATATCATGTGTGTGAGTCAGTATTTTAAATATTTTCCTTAGGTTTGCTTTTTTATATGCTTTAAAATATGCCTATGTACTGCATTCAATGTATTAAATAAAGTTAAAAAGAGCAACAAGTGCTGTTGCACAGGTTAGCTGCACAGATATAAATCTCTGTTTTGAAGCTCAACCACATGTGAAACAAGATCTAATCAAATCATGGCAACAGCAAAATTAATTTGAGTCTTTTCAAGGGGATCCAATCCCAGTGGAGGATTTTACTTTGCCAAGCTCCTTCCAACTTTATTGGATGATAATTATTTCTGTAGAAAGAAATGTTGCAATCAAACGTTCTCCAAACAGTACTTTTGTTTTCTGCAGAGCTGGTTGAGCAATGAAAAGATTTATTAGTGGAGAATGTATTAACGAGGAATTTGTGGAGAAACAACCAAAAAACAGTGAGTGGAATTTCCATGAAATATCTCCAGGGTGTGAGTTTGCCAAGCACAGTTTGCAGATGCCCAGCGCTGCCTGTGGAGTAACAATCATACCCCAAACTCTGTAAACAAGTATTTTTTACCACCCAGAATGCCTCAGGGGGAATACCAGTTCACAGTGGCATCACAAAATCACAGAATGCTTTCAGCTGGAAGGGGCCTTAAAGATATCTTATTCCAACCCCTGCCATGGGCAGGGACACCTTCCTCTATCCCAAGTTGCTCCRAGCCTTGTCCAACCTGCCCTTGAATAATCCAGATCTACAGAGCCCAATTCATCTGTGAGCCTGAAGGAGCAAGAACTCCATCTTCTGAGTTCAGGCTGCCCCTAATTGTTGGCTGAACTAAAAAACTGCTCATGCCATAAGCATAAATTATGGTTTCTTGTCCCTTTCTATGAAGCTTCACGTTCTCATGGTCAAGAGGATATGAGCCAGACAAGCCTTGCACAGACTTACACAAACACATACTAAAATAAGAAATATCCATTTTCCATACCCATTATTCACTATCTGAACAATCCTGCCATCCTCCTATTTAATAGATTTTTTCATTGTCGTGATCCATTAAATAAGACAATAATTAGGCTTGTCCTTAATCACTCGAAGCCTGTTGCCCAACAGGATATTTGTATTATCACCATCATTTTTGTGATCTTGGGGAAAGCATCCTCCAAGTCTCATGTAGCAGCAAATCTGCTGCTTCTGCTTCCTTCAGACTTTGTAAAAGTGAGAGGAAAGCTTGTTTATGGCATTAATTAAGCCTTTCATTTTTGTTTATCAAATCAAATCATCTTTTCYAAAGTTGTCTTTTTTCCTCACCTATGGGAAAAAAAATGCAGGCTACATATCCAGGTTCTTCCAGTGCTGGAGTATCTGTTTGTGTGGAAGATAAACAGTGACAAAATTCTCTTCTTTCTAATTTACAGAGAGTTTGGGCTGATGTATTTTCTGGAGTTTCATGGAACTGATGTGTTTGAGAGAATTCAGGGGACATTTTTTAACTGTTAAAGGAAAATACACAAGTATTTCCTGAATTTGTTTCTTCTTATCCCATAGTTTACATGAGCTATTCAGCAAAGGGAAGCAAAAGCTGAGCTTCAACCAAACCCAGACCAAAGCAGAGCTTCTGGTAGAAACCATGTTGGGATTAAATGATTTCCTTTGGTTTCCATCCAAATCCAAGCTGAATGTGGATTTCTGGGTTGAGTTTCACTTTGAATTTTTGGTTTTATTCAGTTATGAAGAATTAAGTGAAACTTGGGAGGTTCAAACCCTCATTGAATGATCCTGAAAAACGATCTGCAAAACCCCTTGCTATGGAGTCCAATTTCATACCTTTGATCTCTGTGGATGCTGGGAGCAGCACCAGTGTCTCTTCCAACCTATAAAAGACAGACAAGYGAAGCCACTACATTTGTTTTAATGTAGAGCTGTTCAAGAGACAATATCCAATCTCAGTCATCACTCTGGGCCAGCTGGAAAGCAGGAAATCCCAGAATTTGCCCTTCTCTCAGACAAGGTCCATCAAAGCCAGTAGGTACCACCCTGAGCAAGCCAAGAACCTCCCGAGAAATACGGAGAAGAACACAACTAAGAGTCTTACTGTTTTTTTCCCTGGAAAGAGGAAAGAATTTACCTTCCTCAGCTCCCAGTCTGTGCTGGAATCAGAGGCAGTGCTCTTTGGGCTCCCCATCATGGTCAGGATGATCCATGAGATCCCATTTAAATGGTGTAGCTGTCACTGAGCAGCACATCCCACATGACAGGAGCAAAAGGGCAACCACTGAGCTGGTGGCTATCCAATAATGACCATTTTACTTCTGCTTATCTACCCAGCTACACTCAGGGGAGTAATCCCATGTGTGCCAGCTTTGGCAGGAGAGATGGTGCAAGAACTTCCTGCCTCCACCATTTTGCATCTTCATAGTTTGTTTTTTAATGGGAATMATTTCCATGATCTGACTTCAATCCTGACCCACTCAAGGTGGTATGATGAAACTGGGGATGGGAGTAATTGCATCTCAGGCTAAGAATCTTTTGGGGAAGAAGAAGCCTTTGAAGATACTGTCTCTCCCAAAATATCCTCAGGTACTCCAGTTGGACCCTCCTTATGGATGTGTGACACATATCTCCCGCTTAAGTCATCTTTATGGAGCACGTATTTCCTGCTCCCTCATGTTTTTATTTTCTTCTCCCCCTTCAAATGCTTCCTGCCCTTGGCCGTCTGTGACTGAACTCCCTGGAGCCTTAACTGTCTTGGAATCTCTCCACTTCTATAACTTGATTTTACTATTTAGGAGAAAGTTTGATTCATCCCCCCCAAACCAGAAAGAGAATAAAGGGGGGGAAAAAATCCTGTTCATCCACCAGCAAAGGGGCAAGATACAAAAAGACAAGATTATTCTCATTCATCTATTCTTGGCTTTGGAGTGCATTTCATTTCACTGTCTGCACAGGCCTTTGTAGCCACCATCTGATTGAACATTACTTATACTGCATATTATAGGCACTAATGAGAAAATGATTCTAAATTGCCCCTAGGGATGGTTATGATTAAACTATTTGCCTTTGCTTCCTCTAGTAAATTAAAGCAACCAAAAGAAGGAGAGGGAAAAAAAAAAAAAAGAGGCTTAATCTGGAAAGTAGTCAGAATAACGGTTCGGTGAAGTTTCTGAATTCCTAGGAACTTTTACCCCTAACCTGGCAATGGGCTGTGTATTTCATGCTGCAGTTTGAAGCTAAAGCTGTGACAAATATGTGACACGGGGAGGCCTTTTGGAGGGCTGAACTGGGCGTGATTTTCTGTGTTGTCAACCAGCTCGAAGCCCTGATCAGCTTTAATTGCAGCCAACYGAAGCCGCTAAACCCCTCTCTGCCACCGAGGGGCTCCTCCAAGGCGTCAGGCGTCTGTCTCTTAAAAAGAGCATTTCAGAGCCTCACATACTCAGAGCCTCATTCAGATGTTTTATTTAAACTCTTAAATCTTTTGAGCTTCGGATGAATAAACAAGTCCCTGAAATGCAATCCATTCTTGCCGGTCAGGGTTTTGCAAGTGTTTTTTTCACAGGGAAGAAACAAAATGTCATTTGTGTTTCCTTTGGCCATTTTAAGCGTGGCGGGGTTTGGAGAGCTGGGAGCCACTTTCCATTGGATGTGTCTGGGCCTGTGTGTGCTCACACACTGGGATGTCACTGGGACTTCTATCTGGGATCATCCAGGGCTCTTGAATTACCTGATGAATTAATTAAGTGTGTGAAAACTCTGTGGGTAGAATTGCCAGGTCACACATCTTCTGCTTAAGCACTGSTTAAAATATTGGCACTGGCGGGCCCCAAGCAGGAGCCCATACCTCTCTGGTGGTCCCCATCACCTTCACACTCTCTAACCTGGACAGTCTCACTTCCATCACCCAACCCAACATGTTGGAGTCAATTACTCCTTGTGGTTTGTGACTTTGTGGCTTTGTGGCTTTGTGGCTTTGGTACCAGTGACTGGGAAAAACCCTGAGCTGACCTGTCTGCCAACACCCCAGAGCACCTTAGATTCTGTGCTACAGCCTGAGACCTGCAGAGCCCCTGCAGATGCCTTGGAGGTTCCTCAAAAGATAACAAGGTGCAGAGCTTAGAGACCCAACAGAACAACCAAATGCTGCATTGTTGAGTTTACTGTAGAGCTGCCAATGATTCTACACGCCAGCTTTCAAAAGTGTGTCCTGGGTTTATTGTCTATRTATCACAGGGACATGAAAGAAAATTATTGTGAGATTATGTGCATGATACCTGAGGTCACATGGAGCTTCAATAGCTTGGGATGAGAGGAACCTGTTCTTCCTTTCCTCTGGGCACAAAGAAGGGATCACTGAGAAATTCAGGTGCAGTTGTCTGTGCCAGCAAGCTCTGAAGTTGGAGGAGTTTTGTGGACAAGCTCCACTTTGCTGGGGTAATGGAGACAACTCCAAGCTCAAATGGTCTCTGAGGTACCAGGTGTGATCTTGGCCCAATTTTTGTGTCAACACAAGCTTGAGATGGTCACTGCTATTTGTTCATACAGCTTACTTTGGGGTCCACATCACTATGCCCCAATCTGTGCCAAGGTTATAGGTGTCTAATTAATTGGTTGCCTTGAAACAGGACCTTTCTGTCCACACACAATCAGTGGTGAGAGTGAAAAAACCAAACACAGCTTTGAAGGTTTTTTAGGGAACACAGGTACCCAACCTACCTGCTCACAGTAGCCAGGCTTTTCCCTTTGGAGGCTCTCTAAGGTGCTCCCCATTTATTACCCAAAGAAATGTGGATCAYGGTGGCAGAAGCATCTCAAATTTTGTCATTAGTTAGATGCCCAAATAAGACAGGATTTGGGCTGCCTGTCTTACTCCAGTGCTTCACTAGCCCTCAGAGGATGGTGAGGSCCTGGCRCYGGTTGCTCAGAGAAGCTGTGGTTTCCACATCCCTGGAAATGTTCAAAGCCAGGTTGGATGGGTCATGGAGCAACCTGGGATAGTGGAAGAGGTCTCTGCCCATGGAAGAGGGTTGGAACGAGTTGACATTTCAAGTCACTTCCAACCCAAAACATGTATGAATTTATGCCTCTTGGTTAACATGGATAAGGTATAATTGATGTATTTGATACAGGTATCTGCGCCACCAGSTCACCCCTGTGGAGTCTGGACATGTGTGTTTCTGTGCTCAAGTGCAGTGGGGTGGAATGAGAGAGAGGAGGAGACAAGACTCTTCTGGACATTGTCATAACAACCCAGAGCTGTCACTTCAATGTCCTGTCCCCTTGTGCAGMAGGATTGTGGCTTTGGTGGCAGAAATGCATTTCCAACTGACCCCAGGCTCAAACGTGAAGGCAGAGTGTTCTTTGTTTCCTCCACACACTGCTCCCTCCCTATAACTGGAAGGTTATGTGTTTCTTAGCTACTGGTCAGACTGATGGTGCCTGCCAAGAAGCTTTCACGGAATTTCCTCACCATGTAACAAATTTATGAGTCATATGAAAATCTGGGAAATGATTCAACCAGCTGTCTTTCGTTGACTCAAAGATTTTTACAACACCTCGGTGCCTCATCTTTGATTTGAGCCAGCAGAATGGTTTATTGTAACATCAAATGGTCTTATTTTCACTGGAAGGATGCTTCCTACTACCAAAAAAAAAGAAAAAATAAAGGCAAAAAAAGCTGTAAAACTTTTGAAGGCAGCCTGTCATTAGGTGAGGGATGCACAGAGCAACTGTGGTCATTCACTAGGAACTGATGAATGTGGCTGGGTTGCTGCTTCCCTGCAGGGTGGCTGCAAAGGTGGCTGTCACTGAGCAGGGTGCCTCAGCTGCCACAGGTACAGCCTTTCTGCATGGCAGAAATCAGACTTGCAGAAACTTCTGTTCATATTTGGGTTTCAGTGGCTATTTCAGTGAATTTTAGCAAATCCTTACTGAGCAGCAACACAGCTAAAGTCAGGGAATGTTATTCTTGTTGTGTAGCCTTTCCAGGTGGGAAGGGCATGGAAGGTCTGTGGACCAGGACCTTTCATCACCGTGGAAGATGCTCACTGTAGGAAGCAGGCACAAAGAACATTCTTTCCATCTTCTTTTTTGGACAAAACCACTCAGAGCTGCTCTTTGTTGTGCTGGAATCACTGGCAGCCCTGAGCAGAGAYGCAATGGGCAGCCCCATCTTACAGGTGATCCTGTGCTTTTTAAAAACCATGGAGGGGGATAAATCCCTGGCACTAGAGCTAATCAGTGAGTGGGAAGCAAAAGTAGAACAGAAGTGATTCTTCCAGTAAGAGTTAAATTGCTGCAAACAGAAGAAGAACTGGAATTTATTATTACAAAGCTAAACTGACACTCYACATAAAATATCCAAATGAATTTAATTATTAAAACTATGCTTCCAGCATGAGTTTCCATGTCCATGAAAGCAATCYGCCACACAAAGAACTGCTCCCAGTAGCCTCAAATCCTTTGTTTTAGACACTCAATTTCCCAGCCAAAATCCTAGAATGATTTGGAATTGGAAGGGACTTTTGAGATCACCCATTTCCAATCCCCTGCTCTGGGCAGGAACACTTTTCACTAGACCAGGTTGTTTAAAGCCTCATCCAACCTGGCCTTGGACACTTCCAGAGATGGGACAGCCACAGCTTCTTTGGACAACCTGTGCCAGGGCCTTGCCAACCTCTYAGTAAAGAATTTCTTCCTAATGTCTAAGTCTAAATCTACATAACTATAGCTCAGAGGTATTCCATAAAAATGGCTGTAGCCAGCAGCTCTGAGCAGAGCTGGAACAAATGCACCTCTCACAGCTGTCACCAGGCACTTTGCAGGTACAATGTGGCTTACAAATCTTGAAATGCCTTGTGTCAGCACCTGGAGAATCCACTGTACCAATGGGGRGAGGAAAATAAAATGTACTTGAAACAGACAGGACAAGAAAGAGTTCAGAGGAGAGCAGTATAACTTTGATTTATTGAGCCTGTATTCAGTGAACTGAACCACCCTTCTCAGTCSAGGGGCTTAATACAGCTCTGCTCTTTGGTATGCAGGTAAGCAGTATAAATCCTGGTCAAAGTTTCTATCCATACATAGATTTGCTTGCATGAAACTCCTGTTTCTATCCATTTTCAAAGGATACAAACCTGGGAATGGTGGAGSATGAGGGAAATAGAAATTCAGGGCAAAGAAAAAGAAATCCTAAATGGTGATACCGTCTCGTGACTATTTTCTGTTTGAGAATTCCCCTTTCATCTTTCCATCCCCTTTCCATTGAGCRGCTTTGTAGCTTCCATTTGTTACAGGCAGAGAGTGGAAAAATATCTGACTTCGGGGGATTTGGCAAAGGTTCTGGCCTTGAACCCAGCAGCAGATACAGAACACTTGTAACATTCAAAACAGGCCCTCTCTTTCTTGACCTCTGTGATTTTTATTGCTTATCTGGGTATACATAATCATTTTAAGATGTCTCCCCTTACCATAAAATAACCATGAATTATTTTTAAAAAGGTAGATAATAAACTTCAGAATAACTCTTAAATGTACCCAAGCAGACAAGGGGAATGTGAGGTTGCTGTCATGAAGGATAGCTTCTGGCAACTGATCTGAGGGAGCCACTAATGATTTTAATTAGCTTTTGGAAGCACAATCCACCCATTCTGAAGCCAGTGCCCTGCTGGCAGCGAYGACGCTTTGGAAGATCGACAGCATAAAACATTTTCTGTAATGAGCCTTCGTACAACTCCCTGTGTCAGGCRAGGAGTGATCTGTCTCCAGCAGAACTGCAATAGGAAAGCTGTAGCTGGGAGGTTTTCCAGCTGAGGACTTCCAGCAGGTAACACTCCTGCTCCCCTGGGGAACGGGGGATTAATGACCAGGCACCGAGACCTGGCGCCGTCAGGTGCAAATCCAAAAATCAGCTTTTCCTCCTGGCAAATCACTTCACCTCCTAATTTATTTCATCTATTTAGGTTATAGGCTTCTCAGAGGGATGTTAATCTCTGACTACATGTTTGTACAGAGTTTAGGATGTAGCAAGGGATTAATCACTGTTGGGGCTATCATCCTGCTGGAACAGGAAAGGYGAAGTAGCAATAAATTGGGCAAAGCAGCAGATGCTGATGCCTTGGAGGTGGTTGGAATAAGAACCAAAGCTGGATCACAGCTCAGCCAGGAACAGGGAATCTATTCTAGCGAGGAAACTGCAATAGGAAAAGATATTTAAACTATTAAAAAATAAATTTAAGCCTACATGAAAGACCTTTACCTACATGGCGTTAAGATGTAGAAGGGTAATTTATATTAGCTGTTAGGAAGAAATTCTTTACTCAGAGGCTGGTCAGGCCCTGGCACAGGTTTCCAGAGAATCTGTGGATACCTCATCCTTGGAATTGTTCAAAGCCAGGTTGGACAGGGCTTGGASCAACCTGGTCCAGTGGAAGCTGTCCCTGCCCGTGGCAGGGGTTGGAATAGATGAACCTTCTGGCCTGCCTCAACCCAAATCATTCATGATTCTGTATCCTTGTGCTCAACAGGTAACAGCTGCTGCCCTCCCAGGCTCTGGAGTATTTGAAGTATTTCAGAAGAGAGAAGGAGGAATCAGTAGATACTGAGATGGAGTCATCAAGTATTTTGAGCTCAACATGAATTTATGCTGACTGATGAAATAATAGATAGGTGGATATTGGACATATTACTTAAAACAAATCAGATCAAAGAAAACAGGGATTGACCAGAATTTTCACTGAAAAGGCAAATGAAATCTGGGCTTAGTTTTTTTACAACTTAGAAGAAATCTGGGTTCCTTTTATACTTTCTATTATAAATCATCAGTCCCAGAGCACATGTTCAACTACTTTGTTGAATCAGGGTCATTATGAATAAGAGCCTGGCAATGCTCYTCTGTTAATGAGCTTCCAGGAAATGTACAATTGTTTTTAGAAGAAGTCTAATGAAGATGGATTTGCAGATCTCATTTGATGCAGCCAGAAAACCCAAACTCATCAACCAAATAAAA
>JACDOX010000105.1:1458991-1506197 GCA_014549065.1 Cardinalis cardinalis
GTGTGTGTGTGTCTGATTATCCTTCCAGGAGTGCTGGTGTGTAACGCTTTCAAACTTTCATTGAACTTTACTCTCTCGCTCCAGGCGATTATTTTTCCTTGATGTCTGATGTTGAATGATATACGTGCACCTGTGTGATAATGGCTGGTTGGATATATCTTTACTGAGYTGGGAAAACCCAGGACCTCACCTCCACACTTAACCGTTTGATTTCTTTTATGGCTCTGGTACAGATCCCTGTACTAA
This sequence comes from Cardinalis cardinalis, assembly GCA_014549065.1. NCBI lineage: Eukaryota > Metazoa > Chordata > Aves > Passeriformes > Cardinalidae > Cardinalis > Cardinalis cardinalis. The sequence goes on from JACDOX010000105.1 coordinate 1,459,238, forward strand.
AAGCTACCGGTGGAACGTACATTTGTCAGGGGAAATGTGGGTGTTTTATCAWACCAGCTGTTTAAAGTCTCCTACAACTTTGCAAACTGCTTTAAGAGCCCTTGCTTTTATCACTGCTCAAACTTCCAAGCAGTCACCAGAACAAAGGAAGGAACAGCTGGGAAGTTTTAAAAGCAGCAGTGTTTGCCGTTGCACTCAGGTTTAAGTACGGTAATTAATAAAACTTCCCCTCCTCTTCCACATCATCTCAGTGCACAATCATTTTGGAACAGGACTTCTCACTAGCCCCTTCTGCTGAGTTTCAGCTGTTATATTTCCCTTTTCCAAGCCAGTAATCTGTGTTATTATTATCATAGCACATCCATATTGCTCTAGTGTCCTTCATCAACCTGCTAAGAGGCAGCATGCTTGGGGCAATTTTGTATTAAGCAAAAACAAATCTTCTGGAATTCATTCATCTGAAGAACTGCTGCAGAGGGTCTGGAATACAGCACCCACGGCCAGGGGAGATGAGGAACACCTATCTCCACTACAGCCATCAAGAAATTTGGAATGTCACAGGGATGAATCATATGGGCTCCACCTACAGAGCTGGGCCTCCAAAGGGTGATTTATCCTGGCTGCCTCAGACACCTCTCCTAGCATGGGATGAATCATCCCCTGACCCTGTCCCACTCTCTCCACCAAGTAGAAAAAGATATCTGGCATCAGCCAAGCTTGCAGGCAGCCATAGGTCAGGTGAATCCTGCCTGGGCAGTGCAGTGGTCTGTCCAGCCTGGTTTTCTGTCAGCCCTTCCATCACTGGGTGGTGATGGATGCTCCTCAAGGATGCAAAATAAAGAGCAGCACTGAGATCTGTGAAGTATGGAGCTGCACAGTAATAAAGTGTGAAGAAAATTGCTTCCTTCCCCTCTGTGGTGATTAGCGTCGGCTCTGGAGTACGAGCACTGGATTGATGGCTGCTGTAATTTTATCCAAACTGAAGCGGCTGGAGTGGATTTGAGGGGTGGAAATAGTGCTGCTGATCCCTGCAAGATGGAGCTGGGCCCTCTGAAAGGACCCAGAGGCTTGAAGCAGTGGTTGCAGAGAAACCAAACTGTGGGATTTTAGCAGGAACAGCAGGCATCATGTTTTCACACAGTCCATGCTTGCAGARGTAGCAGCAGAAAGTACAATTCTGAGTATTTCTCAAGGTCATTTAGAAGTCCTACTTCCCACTGAATACAAATAAAGAGATTGAAATGACTGATTTTTTCCTTTTCTAACAGTTAATGCCAGGATTTGTGCCTTTGGTTCCTAGTTCAGGGGATCCTCATGGCAACTGTTCACCATCCCAGCAGGACCCTCCCTGTGCCATGAATTGAATCTCACCTCTGGCAGGTGGGATGTGTCCTTTATTCACACCACAGCACATGCGCCTGAGACTGCAGCAGGGATCAGCCAGGGCTTGTCCTTGCTCAGAAACAATCTGGTGAGCTCCCCAAGGTGTTCACCTCCCCAAATCCCAGGGCAATGCCATCTTCTCCCATGGTGGCATCCCACGTGCCACCAAAGAAATGGGTGTGTGGATGTGGCACATCCATGGCCATTCAGCTGAGCATTGTTCCACTGTGGCCACACAGAGYTGGGCACTGGTAGGTGTTATTGGAAAGGAAAACACTCAAACCCCTCAGCAAACACAAGGAAACCCCCTCAGCACACACAGGGTACCTGTGTTCCCCAGCAGAGACTTCTCCAAGATGGTGGCAGCAGCACTTCCACTTTCAACAGACAGCATTTACAAACCATTATTAACCAAACAAAGCTCTTTAAAGAGAGTCACCCCAGGGCACTCTGGCCTCTGTTAAAACAGACTTTTCAAAAACATTTATGGACTTAAAAAAACCTCATTTCAGAATGCCACAGAAATTGCCTCCAGGTTGCACYCTGGCTTTGCTACCAGTCTAGTCCTAAAATTATTCACCAGGAAAGGGAAAGATTTTTTTTTTCCCAGCTAAAGGATTCCCGTGTGTGCTGCTCAGCTGTGAGAGTCCTGCCAGAATGTAGCTGGCCTGGTGTGGGTGGCTGAGATTTGATGCAGTGTATAAACCAGATATTATTATTATTATTATTATTATTATTATTATTATTATTATTATTATTATTATTATTATTATTATTATTATTATTATTATTATTATTATTATTACTACTACTATTACTATTACTACTATTACTATTAATTGTATTTGTATTACTGCCCTGCCTGTAATTTTGCATAGGCAAAGGACAGGAGTTAGAAACGTAGCAAAGGGACTGAGGCAGAGGGAGATCAAATGGTTTGCAATGGGACACACAGGAGGTTGGTGGCAGAGCTGGGAAATAAGCTCAGCTTTCCTAGAACCAAACCAAACTTTTCAGGTCTTACTACAACATTTTCAAGGTGTCCATCACACTGACATCCAAGAGCCAACCTACACAGAAACTACTGTGCTGTAGAAGCTGTTCTTTATCCTTCTGCCAGTAAATGCAAAACCCTCATCAATAACGGGGGGAGAAATGGTTGCAGAAATGAATCTGCTGGTAACTTTCACTCTCTAGCTCATATTGTTAACACACTCGACTCCAAATGCTGGATGGCAGATGGAARTACTCATTGGCCTGATGGATTTATGGATGTCTGAAGCCTTGTGGCAGTACATATTGCCTTCAGAACAACCTTTTCTTCACAGTGAGCCAAGTCCTGGTGCAGTTGAAGTTATTGGAAGTTTTACCACTAACATTAATGAGATCAGGATTTGGATTTGTGTCTGCAGAGACAAAAATAACACACTGTTGCAAATTGGAAAGTAAGAGTTGAATTAAATGGGGTGAGACAGAGAAAAAGAGAGAGAGAGAGAGAGAGATTGATGCTCTGGTAAGATTTAGGATTCAGTTTTGACCCATCTCTGTGTCTCCTTGTTCTGATAAAGGCAGTCCCACAACCACACAGATCAGCATTTGGCCAAGGAAAAAATGTTTTCTCTCCCAGCAATGAGGTGTAACCCCAGCCCCTACCACTGGTGACCAAAAGCTGTCACTGCTGTGGCATTTGCCTGGTGCCCTGCGTGAAACCAGGTGTTGTTCTCTGCCTTGCTTACACCATGTAAAAATTCTTAAATCCAAGTATAAGATGGATACACTGCTGGATCATTCCAGGTAACAAGTGATAGGAAAACAGGAAACAGCCTCAAGTTGTGCCAGGGGAGATTTAGATTGGATATTAGGAAAAATTTCTTCACTGAAAGGGTGCTCAGGCACTTGCAGATGAGGCTGCCCTGAGAAGTGGTGGAATCACCATCCCTGGAATTTTTCAAAATACATGTGGATGTGGCACCTGGGGACATGGTTTAGTGGGGACAGTGGCAGTGCTGGGGTAATAGTTGGACTCAGTTGTCTTAGCAGGCTTTTCCAACCTTAATGAGTTAGTGACTCTAGGATATAGCAGGGGACTGAACTGAAGAACAGCACAAACACTTTATTTGAAATAAATATTCAGAAGAGATAAGAGAGAAAAGCAGACAAATGACCCTGCCTGAGTCACCTGTAAGAGCTGCCCTGGGGAGCATTGCTTACTGAGCAGCTCTGACTGGGAAAATAACAAGGAGCACAAGGCATTCCAGACAGCTGACCATTCTGGGGTGATTTCTAGCCAATTTGGCATAAAAGCAGGGTTGTAAAACTCACAGCAATCTAAACTGGTGTCCTGCTGGCAGACAGGGAGGGGAAGATGCTGCTTTGGTGAAGGGGGTTTTGTAGTCATGGCAAGCAAACAGGAGCTGGGAACAGCTGGGCCCAGCTCCTGACAGTGCCTTGGTGATTTGGGGGCTGCTCTGAAACCAACAGGAGAGCTCCACAGCTGTATTTTAGGGGTCAGGGTGCTGTGTTACTTCCTGCAAGTCACCCCAAGGGAAGAAGAACACTTCACCTAAAAAACATCAGAAGCTGAAGAAAAGACCAAAGACCACCAAGTTCACTGAGCACCTTCAGTCTAGCTGGAGAGGAAAAACCCATCAAGTGCAAGTCTTTTCACAGCTCTGCCTTGAAAGGAGAGACAAAAATCCTCCCTCCTGAGCTGCTGGGCTCGGCCAGCTCCAGCTGTGAGCTCGCAGCCGCTCTGATCCCGGGCAGGGGAGACAGGGATGTGGAAATGTGGAAATCCCGCCCATCCATGGCTCAGCATTCGGGGCAGGTGTGGTGATGCCAAGAACGTCGTCACTCCCCTCACTTGCCAAGTACCTGGGTGCAGCATGAGCAATCCCATCCTGCAGGCAGCTCCGTCAGCCGTGAGTGCATCCCCCTTGGAGATAGGATGGCTGGACATGCAAACTAATGTGCCTGTGAGCCTTTCATGTGCAGAGCTGTAACAGATGTTCAAAGATCATCCTCTGGCACTGGGAAAGTGTCTAGGAGGCCCTGGATAGGAGTTTTCTTGGCACACTTTTTTTTTTTTTTCAGATGAGCTGAAGGAGAAAAGTTCCTGTTAGTGATTATTTTCTGTCTGTGAGCAAAGCGCTTATGATGAGAGTCCCAGCTCATACATCAGGGAATGCCAACTAGATAAATGCACCTTTCTTCTTTCCTGTGGGTCCCTATCTCTGCCTAGGCTTTGCAAAGACCCAGAAGACATTCTTTTTGGTGACRCCAGCAATTAAAAACTGCAGCTGGAGGCATCTCACATTTTTTTCTGACACAAAACTGCAAATCTCGCTGCAAAACTGCAGATCACAGGGGATGCCCACAAGAATCTCAGACAACAACAGTGGGATGCCCCATGCAGCAGGACCTGTCCTCAGAGCTTGTTAGGGGTGAAAACAGAGARTCATTAAAATTGGAAAAGACCTCAAAGATCATTGAGTTGAAATGGACACCATGACCCTGCTCTGATTTGTAAGTGTGTGCAGAGAACCCAGGAACCATCTTTTTGTGGCACTGGTGGCCATTCTGTGACACTGGTGGTCACCTCAGGCCACCAAGGCTTCAGAAAATGTGGCCACTTACAGGAACACCTAAAGGGTGTATGCCACTGGTGTGGAGGTCATTGCAAATCTGTCTGGATGTTCCTYCAACCCTTTATCCACGTGCAGAGGGGGGATGCTCATAGCTCTTCTCTTTGAATCCCAGAATTATTGGWTYATTAAGGTTGGAAAAGACCTTTAAGGTCATCAAGTCCAGCTGTCAACCCAGCACTGCCAAGCCCACCATTAAATCACATCCATGGYGCAACATCCAAATTTCCAGGGATGGTGATTCCACCACTTCCCTGGATGGCCTGTGCCAATGCCTAAACAACCTTCCAGTGAGCAAATTCTTCCTAACATCCAGTCTAAATCTTGCCTGGCACAACTTGAGGCCATTTCATCCTGTCCCTTGGTACTTGGGAGCAGAGCTTGACCCCACCTGGCTGTCCCCTCCTGTCAGGAGTTGTGCAGAGCCACMAGGTYCCYCCTGAGCCTCCTTTYCTCCAGRCTGAGCCCCTTTCCCAGCTGCTCCTCCTCAGTCCTGTGCTCAGGTCGATGTTGCCCGACTCCTCCCATCCTCTGCTGTTCACAGCCTCTCTCCAGCTGTGGGTATATCTGATTTGCAGGTTGATGAGGCTTTGAAATCCCTGTTTTCTCTTTCAACTGAGCAGTAAATGCCTGGCACAAGCAATCAGGATCACATCCAGCCAAGTCTGTACTCCTGCTGTGACCCCTGTAGCAGCCATTTCAGCTGCCTTACCCAGGACTCCCCATCCCACCACGGGATAATGCCTGCAGGGCACAGCTGCATCCTGCAAACYACTGGAAGCAAGTCCTGCTTAATTAATGAGGGCTTTTTTGTTGGGCAGCAAAARCATCCTCAGCTCACTCGGTGAGTTTGGCCAGCTTACTGCAGAGCTACCTGACTTTAAATTAACTAAAGGAAGGAGGATTTATCCTCAGGGTCTGAGCTGGAGCACTGCAAAGCACGAGGACTCTTTTAACTGATTACACAGAGCTGGGAACAGCCCCCAAATGACTGCTGAAAACCATAGACCCTTCTCATTTTGTTTTTGAGTAGCGACAGAGAGAAGACACAGACATAGATAAGTAGGGCATAAAAGACATTTTTTTCTAGTATAGATCAGAACACCACAGGAAAACTCACCCACTCCATTTATCAGTGATATGTTTTGAACACCATTTTAGTAAAGGGATATTTCACTATTAAGTTGTAAGGGGAAACCTAGCATTGAATGGACGTTGAAGTTAAAGGGAGTTTTGTCTCAGGTGTAAGGACAGAGCTACACAATAGGCCTTTTATAACTTCTAACAAAAACTGGGGGTAGTTTCTCTGTTTGGGCTGGTAAAACAGGGATTTCTCTCCCACTCTTCTGGATTTCTTTCTAAAAGTGGGGCTATAGCAGTGTAAGCTTGATTGAACATGGAGTTTAATTCATTAATGTTTACAAATTGCTTTAAGATCTGCAGCTGGATAAGTGCTAAATAGTTTAATTGCTATAATACAGATGAATTTGCTTATCTCCCATGTAAATCAGCTTAAAACATTGCCCTGAAATTAASAGTTCTGGGGTTAACAATGGGCCCAACCACACACTACACGGCAGCACTTATCATATCACAACTTTACCCTCATTAATTACACGCCCTGCTGTGGTTTCTGGACCAAGATCAGCCACAATTCAGATATGGGCAGCAGGACAGCACAGGGAGGAGAGGGTTTGTAAGTGCACAACACACACRTTAATGGTGAAATTGAACAGATGGCCCACTCACTCATCAGTGAAAGTCCACCAGGGACTGTGAGAAAGAAGGAGATTTCCTATGTAACATAACAATTTGGACATCAGAAGGTTTCGGGTTACAAGATTTTTCTTTATCCCCCACCTGAAACTTTTAAGGGGAAACGTCAGGGAATTCCATCCGGTCTTCAGATCCTAATCCCTTTTTATGCTGGTTTGATCTGTCTGCTGGGAGCTGGCAGCCAGCTCCTCTGACTCCRCGTAAGTGAACACCAGGCAGCAGATGGACCAGCCCTCTGCAGCCACTGAGGAGTGTCTGGGGCTCACAAATCCCCCCTGTCTCCAGAAATCCTCACGTGTGATGAGCTCATAAAGGAGCCAGACCCAGCACTCACTGCAGCACGTGCTGGCAGGATGGGTTTAGGGGCTGAGATGCAGGGCAGGAAGAGCAAATATTCAATATTGTTGCTCATCCATGCATCTCCACTGAAGCCCAAGGGTCAGATCTGATATTAAGGCTGGTTTCAGGCTGTGTAACCAGTAAGATCACACCAAACCCACTCTGCAAGTTTTGCTTACTCTGAGCAGCAAGCACAGGTTGTACCTGCTGCCTGATCGCCTGAAATAAAATCTTAAAAACAGGATAATAAGACAACTTAAGATCTGTGGGAACCCAGAATATCMCSCTGGCTRTCCAGGATTGCCAAGACCYCTGCCAGGGGGSTCAGAAGCCCTGGCACGGAGCCCAAAACACCTRTGGTTTTGATTATGACCCATGGAGCAAATTACCAACCTTATATGAAGACCAGCAAGCCATAACAGTTTAGGTAGAATAATAGTGAAGTTATCACAAGGTAGAAAAGTAGATTTTGGGGGTTTTGGTATGGGGAGGCAAGATAGAGGGAACTGGGCATGTCCAGCCTTTCTCCTTCCTCTTCTTGGCCTCCMTCTTCTGCTGTGATGGTGGCGCTTACAGATTGGTTTAGAGTAGAAGCTCACTGTCTAACATAGGTGATAGGTATTGGRAAGTAATTGTAAGTAATGTACATGTAGTTTTTAGTATAAAGACATAACACCACCCCGGGGGCAGGCAGAGTGCCTGGAACTATCCTGCAGGATGGACCTCGGCAGGGCAGGAGAAAATTTTTTATAAATAAGACACAATAAACAACCTTGAGACCGAGAWCTGAAGAGCTCTGACTCATTCTGGAAGCACTCGGGCTGGGAAGAGAGACTTTTAACATTCTCGAGGTTGCAGTGACCTGAAAGACCCCRAGAAATATCAAAAGTCAGTTTATAGAACCATGGAATTTTAGAATTATTTTAGTGGGAAGAGACCCTCAGGATCATCAAATTCAACAGTTAACCCAGAACTGCCAACCGCCACTAAACCATGTCCTCTAAACCCCCCCTGCAGTTCTGCATCCAGGTCTGGGACCCCCAAATCCAGAAAGACATGGAACTGTTGGAACAAGTCCTGGACTTGTAGGAGGCCACTACATTGATCAGGGGAGGAGCTCCTCTTGCATGGAGCATGGCTGGGAGAGCTGGGATTGTTCAGCCTGGAGAAAAGAAGGGTGCAGGGAGAACTTGGAGCCTCTTGGAGTGCCCAAAGGGGCTCCAGGAGAGCTGGAGAGGGACTTGGGACAGGGGATGGARGGACAGCAAAATGGGGAAAGGTTTCAAAGTGACAGARGGCAGGGTTAGATTAGATATGAGGRAGAAATTCTTTACTCAGAGGCTGATGAGCTGCTGGAACAGGTCAAATATATAATTTTTTGTTTCTATCCTGGTATTTAAATGCCTACCAGTGTTTTTGAAACTTGACATCTAATTCTCTTTGAAAAGCTGTTCCAGATTTACAGATGTGGTCAGCTCTCCCAGCTGAAGTTCTGCTTTCAAAAGAGCTCAGTTGCTGAGGGGAGGTCGCTCAGACAATGGGCAGATTTTCAGAAGAGCCCAGTGTGGGACTTRGAGATGTTTTGGAAAAGGGCAATAAGAATCAAAACATGAACTTAGGGTATGAAAATCCAGATTTACACATCCTTTATCAGTTGCAGCCTGAGATTATACATTTGGACTTAATAAAAAGTCTTTCTATGAAGAAATTATTCACATATTTTCATATATTCAGTTAAGCAAGTATCTACCATCTTCCTCTTCTGCAACACAAAAAGCCAAGGACAGTCTTTTCTTCCCATGACATCATGACATTGTTTCATACACAGAGTTTGGGGGAAACAAGATAGTTTTTCTCTCTGTTTAATATTTACAGACTGGAAATTTTATTTTATTTTATTCTCAAGAGATATGAAATTTTCTTCTGAATCCTGAACATCTTATTTTTTACTTATCTACATTACTTTTAAAACTGACTGGGATTTAATGGAAGCCTTAGRGGTTCTGTTTCAAAAATATCAGTGAGTATGAAAAAAAGGTTATTTTACTTATATTTTCCAGGTGTGATCACATGATTTCTCAATAAATCCAGATTTGGAAAACAGAGCTGCAAAATGCAGAAAAAGACACATCTGTGTGAACTTTTGTCACACACCTACTAAAGGCACAATATTGATTTGGATTTTTGCTGTATTTATTTCAAGTAGAACAAGAAAGCAGAAAGATCTTCCTAAGGAACAAATCAGATGTTCAACACAAATCTTTCACTGGACAATTTATGACATAAGAAATATTCCCTCTTCAGATGTCACAGAATCAATCATAGATGGTGTGGGTTGGAAGGAACCTGAAAGGTCATTTATTTCCATGCCCTTCCAAGGCAGGGACACCTTCCACTATCCCAGATTGCCCCAAGCCCTGTCCAACCTGGCCTTGGACACTTCCAGGGATGGGACATCTGCAGGTTCTCTGGGAAACCTGGGTCAGTCTCTCACCACCTGCACAGAGAAGAATTTCTCCCTAATACCTAATCTAAATATCTTTGCATTTAGTTTGAAACCCTTCCCCCTTGTCCTGTCACCCCATGCCTTTGATAAAATGCCTTCTCCATCTCTCYTTAGCCCATTTAGGCACTGAAGGTACTCTAAGATCTCCTCAGAGCSTTCTTTTCTCCCCTGGCTCTCCCAGCCTGACTCCAGAGCAGAGAAGCCCCAGCCCCTGGAGCATTTTCATGGCCCACATTTGTGTTGTRCCTTCACCTGACTGCCAGCTGAGAGGGAACACCATCTGGGCATGCACTCAGTCAGTATCACTGCAGCTCTTGTTAAGCACTTTATATTTTCTCCTCCTTTCCCTCTCCTCCCTCATTTTTAGCTTGCAACACCAAAAGGTGCTGGAACAAAGGCTCTCTGGGGTTGTCACGTGGCAGAGGGTCAGATAAGATGATCCCATGAGCTCCCCTCAGCCCATTTATGCTCCAGGTCTGTGATACGACTCAATTTCCTGGGGATTAATGACCAGGTGGGGCTAATGGTGCTCAGCTGCAGCTGTAAGCCCCAGCTCCTTTTAGATGGTCAGTGTTCATCCCTGCATGTCAACCATGCATGTAACTCCTGGCCTTTGGGTTTCAGAGCCTTGAAAAAGCCATCAGGGTTTTCCATGGCTGCCTGGGTAGACATCCTGCCCCAGAAACAGAGGGAATGACTTCTGGACAAGCACTGCTGCATGGGGCTCCTTTATGTTTGCCCTGCTAAGTGGGGTGTTAATCAAAGCCCAAGTGCTGCAGTCATGGGCATCTTGCAAAGAATTTCTTGTTGATCAGAGACATCTCCATCCACTGCTTATTCCTGGGAATGCTGAGACAGCAGGTAGCAAGCAGTCCTTTCTCAGCACAGGGAATTCTTCCTGGCACCTCACCACCTGCTAAAGGCAGGGCTTGGCTTTCTGTGCCTGCACAGAGCTGTCCTGGCCACCAGCACAGCCTGCTGCCAGGGTGTCAGCACAGGAGTCCTGAAATGCCTGAGCCTGCAGCTCAGGGGATACAGGGGGATTGCTCTGGCAAAACTGGGATGCTGGGATGGAGCCTGCAGACAAAATGCCCAGGAGGCAGCAGGGATCCCACAACACAGGGAAAACAACACACTTCAGCAGTCTTCAGTTGCCCAGCATGGAGAAAAACTTCACCAGATCTGCCTCAGCCTCACCTGGATCTGAATAAAACATTTACTATGTCCAAACTGATTATTTATTAGGGCCCAGGATGCTGCCCTCATCCTGGGAATATCTGTTCCTACCTTGTCCTTGTCCTCCACTCCTGCAAAGTGCACCCATCACTGGGGAAAAAATTTCCAGCATAGAATCAGAGAATCAGAGAATGGTTTGGGTTGGAAGGGGCTTTTMAAGGTCACCCAGTCCAACCCCCTGCAGTGAGTGGGGATGTGTTCAGCCGGGCCCGGCTGCTCAGAGCCCCATGCCAGCATCCCACTCACTCCTGCTCTGGGAGCTGCTCCCAGCAGGAGCCAGGAGCTGAGCTGGGAAGGGGCTTTCYTGCAGCAGGAAAACCAAAGCAGGGCCTGTGCCAGCCCCCAGCAAGCCACAGGCACAATTCCTGATCTTCATGAAATCATCAACCCAGTGTCCTGGGAACAGGGGCTCAGATAAACCGCCCAGAGGAACTGCTGTGCACACAGCAGGGAGGGGGAATTTCTCCCCCTTAGTAGGCAAATTATATAGTTTATAAGAAAGATTATTTACCTAAAGGGATTTACCTATTTCAAACCTTGAGATGTGGAGCATCTGGGCCATGGAGCCCCATTGCCCTGCGTGCAGGCAGGGGGCATGGGCAGAGACACCCCCCAGCAGCTACCACGGCTCCTGCAAGGCAGGACAGCTGCACATAAACGTGCAACTCATAAAGCTGGAGCAGCTCTGCAAGCTATTAGGTAATTAAGCAAAGTGAGGGCTCAGAGCGCTCGGCTGCTCCTTCCAGCCCATGGCTGTTCTCTCTTTAGAGTCTGATTGGATAAAAGATTTTTATTAACTTCATATTTTTCCTTCTAATTTTCCTCTCTTTGCCTTTCATATTGCAGGCCCTGAGCTCCTCTGGTCTTGTGGTGATGTTTATTGGCACTGGCAGGTTGCAACACCCCTGCAGGCTTCCCACAGACAGACCCCAGAGTGCAGACCACGAACCGAGGCAACTTCATACGCTGCCTCTGCTGTGAAATTGCTCAGGCACTTCCCTCATGGTTTTCCTCTCACCCTCCCCACCTTCCCAGCTGGAGCCTCCTCCCCCCAGCTGCGCCTCTCCTTTTCCAGGAGAAGAGGCAGCAGGCCCAGAAAAGCAGCTGGGTCACAGGGCATCACCAAATTCATCTCTTTGCTGCTCTGTGACGGTGCTCACAGGGGTCCGAGGAGGAGGGAAGAGACGAGGATCTGACTCCATGTTTCAGAAGGCTTGMKTYATTATTTTATGATATATATTATRTTAAACTATACGAAAAGAATAGAAGAAAGGATTTCATCAGAAGGCTAGCTAAGAATAGAAAAGGAAGGAATGATAACAAAGGYTTGTGGCTCGGACTCTCTGTCCGAGCCAGCTGACTGTGATTGGCCATTAATTAGMAACAACCACACGAGACCAATCACAGATCCACCTGTTGCATTCCACAGCAGCAGATAACCATTGTTTACATTTTGTTCCCRAGCCCTCTCAGTTTCTCAGGAGGAAAAATCCTAAAGAAAAGATTTTTCATAAAAGATGTCTGTGACACTGCTCCTTGAGGCTGTGGCTCGAGACAGAAGAGTCCCTGTGGGCTGCAGTGGGCATCACCTCCGTGAGGGCAGCACAGACTCCAGATGAGGGAAAGGTGGMGGGAGGAAGCTTTGAAACATCAGCAAAAGGCTTGGGCATCTACGTTTGACTCCACCCTGCTTCATCTTCAAGGTTGTGTAAGTCCTGGCACCAGAGGGGTGGCRGTTGCCCCATCCCTGGAAACATTCAAGGCCAGGTTGGACAGGGCTCTGAGCAACCTGATCTCATTGAAAATGTCCCTGCTCATTGCAGGAGATTGGGCTAGATGATCTTTCAATGTCCCTTCCAACCCAAACCATTCTATGACTCTATGATTTTTCTGTCAACCCCTTCCAACCTAGATACATGGGTAACTTCACTTTGATCCCTTCAATGCACTTTTCACTCCCACTGTCTTCCAAGTGACCTTAAAAATGCAAAAGTTTATTTTTGTTGCCACAGTGCTGGTGTTTGAGCACCTACTATTCATTTGGAGAGCTCCCCAGCCTCTCTTTGCAGCAATAAGCACCTTTCTGGAAGCTTTTCCCAGCCTGAAACAGTTGTGCCCTGGGATTTATTTAACCTCCTGCAGTTCCTTGCTGTGCCCCATGGAACAATGGGCTCCACTCTGCAAGGAGGCTGCGTCGGCTAAATTGGCTTTTTCTGCGATGCTCACAGGCACATCTGGTAGCAACAGCTGGCTGCCAGCCCAGCCTCCCCTTTTTAATATTGCCTTGGGGTTTTACTGGCAGTGTCTCTGGACAGTAGGAGGCAAAGAAAGAAGCGACAAACCCCCAGAGTGCCACCAGTGAATCCCAATAAAAGGCGGGCGGGAAAGCGCCTGTTTGACRAGCACGGTGCCCGGGTTTGGTGGCCCTCCAGCTCCTTGCTATAATAGCAGGGGAGTGGCTGGGTCACTTAATTATTTATTCCAGCCCCTTGTCCTGATTTGCAAGGAGACATAAAAGATGCTTTGTTTCCAGGAGCAGGAGATGGGGAGTGCTCCAGCCTCCAAACCTCCCGCCTGCCAACGGAGCCCGATGCACTCCCCCCATGTGGGATCCATTTGAGCCTGAAAACTTGACAAGGAATGCCACAGCAGCACCAGGATGTYCCCCCATCCAGCACAGCAGTGGCTGTGCAGTATTTGTCCAGCTCTCAGCTGCTGTGCACACTCAGTGCGACGCGGCGTGCGACGCGCTCTAAGGACGTGTGGGCAACCTCTGGCTGGGCTGAAAGGATGGGCKGTCCACAGGGAGTGCTCTTGGAGCCACACTCAGCATTGTTTAAGCTCCCAGGCATCTTGTCTGGCTCTCACAAGCCCTCATTCCTCGCAAGCACTTGTAAAGCTTTCAAGCTGAGCCATTTCCACCCTTCTGAGGCTGCTGTGCTGTTCAGTGGGAGCGCTCCAACCCAGACTCAGCTGCCTCTTTAGGTTCCTGCCTTCTTAACAGACTGGATTTAGGACCCAAAAGGTGATGTTGGATCTGGGCTGACACAGCTGTGATTATCTCCTGCTCTTTATGGCTGCAAATAAAAGGAGCACAGAGAGATATAACCAATGCCTTTGGCAGTTTGGGAGCAGCCTGGAGCAGTGGTTCTGAGCAGCAGTGGCTGCTGCCTCCACCCAGGGAAGCAGACGTGTTCATCTTTGGAGAAGGGCTTATCCAGGGCCCCTTTCAGCACACCTGCACTCAGAGCAGCCACAGGTGGTTAACCCTATGTAGTTATCATAAATTTCCTTAAAAAATTCGTCCATGTTGAGAAATTCAGTGTTCGAGGGTCTGTTAGAGGATGTGCACTGGCAGCAGTCTGCTTTATTGCAAATAAATATGTACAAATAATTAAAATAACTTTTAAAGTTAATTGGAAATGGCAGGGATCTGTTTATCAGGATCTGATCTGGGTTTTGTTGTCGCTGCTTTATTCCGAAGAGACACAGGGTGTGGTGTGAGATAACTCTGAAATATGGGATTACCCCAAGAAAGTAATACATCATAATTTAAAACAATTTCTACACAGTCCTTTGCAATCTCTGGACATTGATACTGCTCTCTCTGATCTGCACATTACTTCAGGGAGGCATTTTTTGCATTTACTGAGGCTACCTGGTATTGTTACTGATACTTTCCAAATGGAAAAGCCCTGACAGGGCGAAAGGCCCACCCAAGCYAGGTGGATAAGAGTTCAGAGCTGAATTTCAGGTTCTGGACTTAGGAGGACCCCCCCACCCCCAAATCAATAAGTATGTATTGAAATACAAAAGTGATGTGTTTAGCTGACTGATCCACCTCATGCCATCCACCTYACTATGTCTCTGCCATAGAGAGTCACTGCAATGAGATTTTTCTCTTATCTGCTGGAAGAAACTTTTCTTCTGGAAGAAAGTAAAAGRCTTTGTCCTGCCACATGGCAGCCCCCAAGGGAATAGGCTAAAAAATAGCTTGGTGGGTGAAAAGCTCTGCTCAGAAATTACTCAGTCCATGCTGGAGAAGCCAAAACTGAGTTTCAGTGGCTTTGCCCTGTAATGCTCATTTGTCTCAGGATGTCTTTGGGATTTTAGGTTGGATGCGACCTGAGGAATCTGGTCTAGTGGAAGGTGTCCCTGGCCATGGCAGGGGTCTGAAATGAGATGATCTCTATGGTCTTTTCCAGCCCAAGACATTCT
Source organism: Cardinalis cardinalis (assembly GCA_014549065.1). Taxonomy (NCBI): domain Eukaryota; kingdom Metazoa; phylum Chordata; class Aves; order Passeriformes; family Cardinalidae; genus Cardinalis; species Cardinalis cardinalis. The sequence continues at coordinate 1,474,340 of JACDOX010000105.1, forward strand.
AGGATTCTGTGTTTCTGTGATTTATCAGACTGGGCAGAGCCAAGGGACATCCAAATCCTTCCTCCATCCTGGCTTCCAGGACAGCACCGGACACTGATGGGCAGGAGTGTCCAAAAGGATGTCATCCTCTCTGGATTTTGGATTCTAGTGGAAAACAAGCTGCTGAATTCCCATGGTTTCAGGATCACCAGCCATCACAGATGGTCCCAGCAGCACTGGTGTTGGTCTTTCTTGGTCACAACTTCTGTCACTGTCACCAAGGCTCTTTGTCCAAGCAGTAGGGTTTTTTGCCCAGATTRTAGAAAAATCCTTGTTGGTTATGGGACTCCCTACACATGCAGAGGGTCAAGCCCAGGCTCCAAGTGACCTCACCATSCCCATCTAGGTCATCCTGCAACTCCCTTCCCTATGGATATTTCCACCTCTGAGAAACTGCAAYCCTCTGACAAGCAAGGACTCAAGTGAGCTTTAATGACAAAGGGAAAACCCTCAACTTTAAAAGCACCTTTTTATTGTTGCTGTTTGGTATTTGCATGTTCTTAAACTACCAGCTGGTGCAGCCCAAGGATGCTGTGGGACTGCCTGGAATGTGCTTAGCTCTCTGGAAGCAGTGCCATTAACTAATAAATGTTGAGATAAATTCATAATCGCTGATTGTTCCATCCAGACCTGARAACTCCCTGGATTGCTTTACCTTTAAGTAAAACCACCACCTAGATGGATTGACACATATTTTTAGGGCCAGGAGGCACTATTATATTTTGAACTTCAACCTCAAGGGACAGATTTCTGGCAGAGAACATCTTATATGCATGGCAGACTTGATGGAAAGCGCCAAGGGCAGCGCTCGATGTGTTGCTGTGACCTGCCCATGTTCATGAGCTGATCACCATCAGAAGGTGACTTTGGAATCCTGGTCACCTGCTGGCCTGTTAAATTATGGACATCTGCAAAATATAAGCCAAGAGACTCCCCACGTCCTTGTGGCACACCAGTTKTGTTTTATAATGATTCCAAAACAGCTCTGAGTGAAAATAAGCCAGCCAGCACAAGAACTAACGCAGGCAGGGTGCAGAGCTGGAAAAGAACTGGAAAAAATTAACTTCTGGTATATATTTCCTATGGTTCCTTTCAGTTAATTCACTGCAATGCTTGAAATGCTTCCTTGCCCTATGAATCTGCTGTGGTGTATTTAGCATATCACCAGTATAAAACGATGCAAGTGCGAGTTTCTTTTATCAGCAAAGTCCAAACTGCTTCCCCTCCTCCAAACCAGGGATGGAGCTGAACCAAAACCACAGATCTGATCACTCCCTGAACATTTGGGCAAGTCTGGATCTTCAACCTAGCATCACGTGCATTCCTAACTTGTTAATAGGTCCACACCTAAGTCCTAAATTCAAAAGTTGTTGGATGTGGAGTTTGTTCCTTTTAACAAAAGCAATCAAAAAATTCATTTCTAGGAGACAGGCTATGAGGCAATTTGGTTCTGAAAAAAAAGCTCATTACTCTCTCTAAACAAAACAGAAAAGAGAAATTAGAACTTTACCCCTTTTGTGTTTGGACAGAGATTTCATTTTATTCCAAAATTCTCCTGGCAAAGATCATAGTTTGGGGCAAACCAGTGAAATTTTACAAGGTGAGGAAATTATATATGTCTCTGGAAATTTGTCTTAAAAGAATTTATTTATTTATTTATTAAATGAAGGAAATTGTACCAGGGTTGGGGTATATTTCTGACAGGTACAGACATTTTCTATTTGATATCGGCAGAGTGAGGAGTAATGGAGAGAGATGARCAGTCACAGGACAGTTTGCTCTTTRTCTTGGTCATATCAGGGACAGCCAGGTCCTTGGACAGATCTCCCTGGTGGTGTTCCCTGTCAGAGTGGCCCTTGCCAGGCTGCCATGTCTCTCTCACTGCTCCCAAGGACAGTGCAGGACCAGGCACACTCCTGGGGCCACTTCCAACAGATGGCTGGATGCAGTTTTAAAGGGTTTAATAGGGTGGAGGTAACCAGAGTGTCAGTTTCCAAGCACAGGGATGAATCCTGGCAGCRTTTGTTTTATTAATAGAGACATAGCCTTTGAGGTCAATGAGGCAAACTGGAGAGATGAAGGCTGGAAGAAGATAAAAGTCTGATCTATAAATCCTCTGCTTTTTTACTACATGAGAATAACGCAGCAGCATCACTTAATGCTATAGCACTAACCCCAGATCATAATTCTCAGCAAGATATTGAGTTTTCCCTCTGGCTCCAAGACCCAGTCGTTTGCTCTCTTTTGCCAATGCTGTCAATGAGACTCATCCAAAGCTCTGGAAATCCCTAAACTCTGAAGGGGAGTAAGTCAAACACGTGCCACAGAGTCTGGCAAAAGAGATTCTTTCTGTCTGCTATGCCTTGTTATGATCATAGAGCCATGGAATCATGGAGTCATGGAATCATGGAGTCATGGAATGGTTTCAGCTGGAAGGGACCTTAAAGATCGTCTCATTCCATCCCCTGCCACGGGCAGGGACACCTTCTACTATCCCAGGTTGCTCCAAGCCCTGTCCAACCTGGCCTTGGGCACTTCCAGGGATGGGGCAGCCACAGCTTCTTTGGGAAACCTGTGCCAGGGCCTTGTGGATATTCTCAGTTCAGTCAAAGAAAGAACAGAGATCATTTCTCCCAGGTCAAGCTTGGGAAACTTAGAGAAATATATTAAAACTACCATTATCTCTCTTTCTGCACCTGCTGTTTATAGATGTGGTTCTCCAGAGTGTGCTATTCATAGTTCACCAATAGTGGTGAGAGGTTTCACTTTGAGACCAGTCAAGTCTCACCTTAGTGAGTCGGGTTTTAAAAGATGTCCTACTTGCCATTAAACACCTTCTGTTCACCTTCTGAAAACTGGAGTCTTTCTTTCCATCCCTGACTCAACAGCAACAGGRCCTCCCCACCCTCACAGGGAACAATTTCTTCCTAACATTTAATCTTAATCTCTCCTCTTTTACTTTAAAGCCATTCCCCTTGTCCTGTACAATCTGGGTAAAAGTGAGTCAGTTTGTACTGACTCACCRAAATGAGCTGCCTGAGAACAAGGACAGACAGCTGGAAGAGCAATATTTTAAACTTTCTTGCAGAGCTTCCCAGAATAAGCTTACAGGACCCTAATGCTTTTGATTTAAAGCTCAGAGTAACTTCTCACATCAGAACACCTTCTGCTCTTGTTTGCTGTACTCAGAACCATGTGGGTTTCCAACAGGTTCCACAGAAGCCAGAGAGCAGATTTTTAAACAACATGTTATTTTTGTGCATCCATGTAGCAGAAAGGACACACTCCCACGAATAACCTAACCTATGGTGGAAATCATGATTTTGTAGACCTGGATTCAAGCCTATGGGATTTTTGTGCACCCAGAGCTCACTGGAAGAGGATGCTCAGCTTCTGATGGTGGATGGGACCCTCTTTGGATCYTCTAGGTGGAAGCCAGACCTCACAGGGGTATCCTGACCCAATTTCAGAGTTCAGTTTCTCCTCATCTGTTCCATCTCAGATCTATAAGACTGAGACAAAGAAGGGAGAAGACTTTAAAACCAATCCTGAGTAAGACAACATTACTGTATTTTCAGTTCCTCAGTGTGCTCCCCATGGTAAACCCTGCTGTGACAATAGAAAGTCCCCAGCCTCCCCAGGGCCTGTACAAACAGAGGCATCTTGCTGTGTGCAGGTCACCAAGCAGGGCTACTAATATTTCTGCTGGTTTTTCTGGTTGTTCCTCTTTTTCCCCTCTGAGTTCCTCTCTTGTTTTAGACAGCTTTCATCTCCCTCTGTCTCTTGAGCACTGTCTCACTGTGCATCTGTTTTCCCTTTGCATGCTCTCCCTGCCCCCTCTGTTTACTTTTATAAGCAGACTGTTGTTTTTATTCAATTCCCCTTGGTTTTCTTTGAGTTTTTCAGTTCTTCCAATCTCCTCTGCAGCTCTCCCATTCTCTCCACTTGCCTTCCAATCCAGAATGCTGCTGAGGGGGCCTGTTTCCAATTAGGTCTGTTTTGTCTTGTTTACTGGAGTTTCCCTCTCTCCTATGTTCTACAGGAGCCACCTTTCTTTATATATCTCCTTTTCCATTTGCTGATCAGAAGCCAGGACACTACTTCTTCTTCACTGCTGTTGGGTTTATTAATTTAGGTATTTTCTCTTCTCCAAGAAGTAGAGTAGGTGGTTGTTTAAAAATGTGTAGACTCTCATTGTACCAACTGCTGTGGAAATTACTGTCATGCATATTAAATCAGGGAAAAAAGCCCATCTTGGTATCCTCTCATTTTCTTTTTTACCTCAAAAAAACCCTCATCAAATATGGACCCAGTCCTATKTGCCACCAGATTTCCTTTCTGAAAGACCCACAGACTGTGGTCACTGAGCAYCACAGTCCTCATCCAGCCTTCTTAAATCTGCAGCTGTAAAGTCAGAAGCATCCCTCTGAGCCAAGAGAAAATATACAAATTTCAAGTGCAACTTCTTGTTTAGGTCTCCTGCAGGATTTGCCAAAACCAAACCATCTCCAGGAACCATTCAGATAGGAGCAAACCTGCCTTTTCCAGCAGGAAAATGATCTGAGGGGAGAATTTCTCACTTGATCTGGTTCATAGCCAGTGTTACCTTGTCCTGSGTAGTACAGCAGGGAAAAGTGAGAATCACAAGGGAAGGAAAATTTCATTAAAAAGAGAAAACTGAGGGAGTAATGTGCATTTCATCTGCTCATTTCCTTTTATTTTCAAGGAAAAAGAAACTAAATAAAAGTTTCTGCACTTGGCAGCCTTCTGTCCCCTTAAAGCTTAAGGGCTCTTTTCAGCCTTGGGGGCTAAAAGTGGGGCTGATCAAGATGCATAATGGCAACAAAATCAAATTCTACAGTAATAAAATTTGTGGGGAAAATTATCCACCAGCTTAGAGAATTCTAGCAGTGCTCAAAGCCATAAATGTTTGGCAACACAAGACATTCAAGAAGTCTGAATGGGTGACGTTGGGCTTGGTGCTTTGAAAGCTTTCCTTCTCACTCCCCTTTGTTGTGCTTTATTTGTGCTTGATCCTTATGAGCAGAAGTGGTTAACTCAGGAGTTTATGAAACAAGAAACTTGGCTTCCATTCCTGGCTCTTGCACTCRTTTTCTTCCTACTCTTGGAAAAGTCACTTAGAACTAGATCTGTGYGCAGACTTGTGCTGTCCCAGGCATCAGACACTCAGGATCTCTGTAAGCAGATTACATGAATGGATAGGATAAACCCAAAACAGAAAGGAGAGCTTAAAAATACATGGGGAAACGGGCAGAAAATAGGAAGATGGGCAAGACTCAGGCYTCCAAGATTCCTGGTCCTTGATGAAAAAAGATATGGTGTTCAAAAGCTAATTATTAAAATAAAATTTAAAAAAAAWTAGTGTGGCATTTTGAAATACGGTTTAGTGGTCCTGCTGGGATTTGGTTGAAGGTTGGACTTGCTGACCTTGGAGGTCTTTTCCAGCCTTAATGATTCTGTGATTCTCTGATTCTGTGGCTATCTGGGAGTCTTYAGCTGGGATTTTCAGCTCTGAATCTTTTTCTAGATCAAGTACCTGTGTTACCCTAGCCCAGTTTTATGGAAATCAGGACAATGAACTGGTTTTTGACAATGAAAGAGARCCATGAAGAGTTGTCTTCTCAGACATCCCCTACACTCCTTTGAGGAACTTAAATCCTGACTTTTGGGGTAGTTTTTTGAGCATCTCTTCACTGGGGTAGGCAAATGAGCAGGAAACCTGTCCAGCTCAGTCACTGGCCTGTGGGGTATGGTGGGGCACAYGTGGCAGCACCAGAAAGTTCCATTRCCACCTTCTGGCTGGGGAGAAGCCAAGCATAACATCTGCACCCAGAGAAGTACAATAACTGTGCTCAAAGCACAGCGTTCCCTGGAGCAGGTCCTCGAGGAAGGAGCAGCCTGAGAGCTCTGCTTTGCCTCAGATGTGGCACAGGGGGCTCAGCAGGATGACAGCTTCAAGGCTGGTGCAGTTTCTCTGGTGGAGACTTGAGGCCCGCAGGGCTTTGCCAGCGCTAATGGGAATGTTCATAGCCCTCGGCCACAGGAATTTGAAGGATCCCTGTAAAATACCAAGTTGGAAGTAGCACTCAGGTCCTTTTTTAGCTTTAGCTCAGAAGCCTGATTCTGTGATCTGTCTGCACCCCTGACTGCTGGAATGCTTTATGGAAGATGTGGATATTCATAAAATCCAGTTGTGTTGAGGAGGTGAGCTGCAGTCAGGCAATTGTGTAGTGTGTGTGTGTGTGTGTTTAAATATTTCCTCAGAAGTTTGTTTTGGAAAGCCAAAAAAGAACAGCTCAATGTTAATAAATAATCCTATCAAATGTTTATGATGCCAAAGCCATAATATAAATCAATATGTTTAGATTAGAGTGTGATAAATATGCCTTAAAACAAATGAGTTGGAAATAATTTCCTTATTTCCTTACCTGCCAATTTTTCTGTAGAAAGGCCTTTGTTTCTCCAGCTACTCCTGATAACATCAGAGCCACCTGAAACAGCTCTTGGAGCAGACCTCAGAAGCAATCCAGACCTCATGAATCACTAAGAAATGCTTGCACAGAGAGAATGGGCCGTGCTAAAATGCTGACTAGTAACAATCCTTATTGGTTTTAATTGGTTAAGGAACAGGGACATGTGTGTCATCCACTGGGTGGTTGACAAACCCAAAATCTTGGCAACCAGCTGTGCACAGGCTTGTTTACTCTGCTTAACCCCCTTCAATGAGATGAGGATAAAATGAGAAAAAAAGGAGAGAATGGAAAAAGCAAGAGTTTTCCAGTGACCGGTAAAACAATTAAAGGTAAAACAATTAAATCAAAATTAAATGGTGCCTTGCCTCAGCCTTAGGGGCTAGTCATAGGGCTAGGTGTCTGTTTGCCACTTTCCTACACAGTTTGCTTTTGTTTCTGAGTACAGAGCCAGGGCTGCATGGCATCCACAGCCAAACTGTCCCCAGGTCACATCTGCCAGGGCAGCAGYGGGATGCAGGAGAAGGCAAGAAGAGTAGACGTCTGTTTTGGGAAGAAACCTTYTATAATTGCATTTTTGGAGTCCATACCACTGTTCTGTCACATAATGCCAGTGGTGGGCTTTCTTCCATCATTCTTGTCCTATGGTCATTGACTGCTTGGACCAGAGAGCTGCTCCTTCCTGTCTAGCATTGCTAGACTAGAATGACTCCTGCTTTTCCAGGATGACAAGCAGATGAAGTTCATGTCCTAAAGGGATGATGGCTTTTCCTTGTTTTAAAAACATCCAAGAGCAGATATTTTGCTCACTCAGTATTTTAGCTACTGGCAAACRTCTCTAGCCATGCTCAAGATTTGATCATATCCCTCTCAAGCTTCCAATTTGGATGGAAAAAGCCCTAGTAACAATTGCTAGCAAAACATTCTGGAATGGATTTGTTGATAGAAGATGACTGCTGTGCTTTCAGAAGGAAAATTAAACTGAAGAACAAGTATATTTAAGCATAATTGCTTTAAAAACAGAACACATGCTGTATTATAATCTGTACTTCACTGGAAAATGCAATAATCCAGAAGACTGAATTCTGTATGGTACACTGGAAATGTTAATTTGCAATGAGACTTGTTTGATGGTTTTTATCAGAATATGTGCATAAAATACCTCAGCACCACTGGAGAACAATCTGCTTGGACTCTGGTAGCGCAGTGCATTAAGACTCAGATGTAATTTTTAAAAACATCATTTTGCAGATCAAGATAATCTTACCAAAACCTGTTTATTAAACAATGTGGCATTCACATTCTCTGAAAAAATCTCTTCTCCCAGGATTCTTCTCCTGGGAAGCTGAGAAGCCTCAGAGAAAAATGAAAACAATTCTTATCCCATTTGCTTCTCCTCTGTTTTGCTCATGTGGAATGTGTTTGGAGATTGTTTACCCACAGAGATTGGGTAATGTGTTTGGAGATTGTTTCATTGGATTCTGCTGTGAATTACTTTTGACTCATTGGCCAAGCTGTGCTGGGACTCTGGAGAGAGTCACGAGTTTTCATTATTATCTTTTTAGCATTGTGTAAGTGTCCTTTCTGTATCCTTAAGTATAGTTTAGTATAGTATTCTTTTATATAATATAGTATGATAAAGTAATAAATTAGCCTTCTGAGAACATGGAGTCAGATTCATCATTCCTCCCTTTGTCTGGGGGCAACRCAAATACAACAAACAGGATCCAACTCATTTTGGTGGCTGGATAATTTAAACGTGACATGTATGCTCCTGACTCAATACTAACKGCCTTGTCTGTGGTGTAGCCTCTCCTCATTGGGCTGTCTTAGCCATGACACACTATTAGAGTTGTAATAAATGCTAATAACAAATCTTTCCTGGTGAAGCTTTTATTTTCCATCTGATACAAGATCATCTTTGAGTCATTACCAATTTTCTTCAATTCTGATACTTAAAAAGAGAGTTTTCATTTTGGAAAACTGGAACTTCCCCACTTTGTACATGAAATACAGGCAGACTCAGACAGATCCATTTGTCCAGCAGGTCTGAGCCCTGAAGGTCTCAATAAATGGCTCAGACATCCATGAGCCTAAATATTATTTCAAACTTCCAAATGTTCACTGATTGCTCAGAAATTATTTACTTTAGCAAACAAATAAATAAACAATGTCAAACAAACAACTCAGCAGTATTTTGCTTGCMTTTTTCAGTTACTTTTTTTACTCTTTCCTCTAACTGCTCATTCTTCATTGTATGGTTCTTGTGCAAAATGAGGCCACCTCACAGGAATGGACATTGTAACAACTCTCAGTGCTCTTGTAGGTCAAAATTAGTGCTTTCTAAACAGCAAAACCAGATGTAAGGCCTGACAGCAACAGCAAACCCCATTATGGACCTGAGTGCTGGRGATGCCAGCAGATAAATGGGCCTGTGCTGGTCAGACTTCACCACACTGCAGCCTCACTGTGCTAAAAGTAAGCCTGTGCAGTGAAATGTCAAAAGATACCAAATCATGAGCAACTCCAGCCTTCTCGTAGCTCTGAAGGAAGGAAATAATCCATCTCAAGATGCATTGAGCCTTCTTGTGTATAATAATCTATGTCAAGTCTCTTTGGAGCTTGTAAACCAGGRAAGAATAATAAACAAGCGGAGGCTGAAAGGGGTTAGAAGGAACCTGGTGTATATAACAGGAATTCAGCTTTGCTGCCACCAGGCTTTCAGCAGGCCTCTCACGACAGCCTTACACTTACAGCTCATTTCTTCTCAGTCCAGCGAGTTTTGAGCAATTTTCCAAAATTCTCAGATGTAATTTTTGAAAGGTGTTTTAACAGAACATAGCACACATCACGCTATTTGTTCCCACAAAGAACTGCAAATGTTCAAGGCCAGGTTGGAGGGGGCTGTGAGCAACCTGGTGTGGTTGAAAATGTCCCTGTTCTTTTTCAGGGGGGTTGAACTAGCTGTCCTTAGAGATGCCTTCAAACCCAAACTTTCTATGATTCTAACTGCACAAGTTTATGGTTTTTTTACCACCCATGGAAACATCCTGAGAAAATCAGGATACTCAGGAAAATCAGTGCACCAACTAGTTCAGGCAGGTCTGTCAGTGAAACTGAGACTGCTCCCTGGGAACTGGAGGGCTCAATCTCTGCTTAGGGACAGTGGGGCTGGGCTGGCATTGGATGAGGTGTGCTCCTTTGCGACCATGATGGCTTGGGGACAGTGCTGAGCCATACCCTGGGAGCATGTTTGACTCACAGCTTTCCCCAGTGTTGAATTTAGATGGCAGCCATATATTCTGCACTGCATCCAAAGGCCAGCAGGTTGAGGAGAGGATTCTCCYAATGTACTCCATTCTTCTGAGACCATGCCAGGAGTACTAAATCCAGCTCTGGGATCCCCAGAATGTGAAGGACATGGATCTGYTGGAGTGAGTCTAGAGGAGGCCACAAAGATCTTGCAGGCCTGGAGCRCCTCTGCTCTGGAAACAGGCTGGGAGGGCTGGAGGGCTTCCCCAGGAGAAGAAAAGTCTCCAGGGAGACCTCAGAGCCCCTTCCAGTGCCTAAAAGAACTCCAAGAGAGATGGAGAAGGACTTGGGATAGGGGCTTCAAACTGACARGACAAGAGGAAATAACTTCAAACTGTCAGGGTTAGATATTAGGAAAAAATTCTTCCTTGTATGGATGGTGAGGCACAGGCTGCCCAGAGAATCTGTGGATGTCCCATCCCTGGAAGTGTTCAAGACCAGGCTGGGCAGGGCTTGGAGCAACCTGGAATATGTCCCTACTCATCACAGGAGGTTGGAATTAGATAGTTTTTAAGGTCTTTTTCAATTCAAACCATTCTGTGGTTCTATGATTCTATTCATATTTGGTGGAACTCCACTAAAATTTTGTAAGCACTCAGAGATACTTTATCCAGGACCCCAAGGTGTTCACTGTGATGAGAAGCCTTACTTTGATTACCTGCTAAATAATGTTCAAGACAATGAGGGAATGCATGAGAGTAAATGCTTAGATATTTGTGGGGGTACCAGTTGTCAGTTTTTCTGGGTCTGGATTGAAGGCACTTGAGACAGTAATTCATGTTTGAACTCAAGTGTTTATTATTTCTTATCAGAACAGTCTCACTACTGTGAGTTGAGCAGCTTTTCTTTAGAAGGCACAAAATGGCCAACAATCTCTTGTTACAAGGTCTTTTTAAGACTAAACTATCCAATTAAGAACTGACACCTGGATTATTTTCCCTTTTAACTCAGTAATTGATCTCAAAGAGCTGCAAGGTGGACTTTTCTGCCCAACTACAAAATGCCACCCAAACCCACGAAGAAGAAGGAAGAAGAAGCATGAAGAAGAAACCCAGGACTACACCTGTGCCCTCCATCTTGCTTCCATCCACAACATACTAAAAATCYCAAAACCTAAATTTKTCASCAAGTGATACAKCTRCACTACTCTCTATAACCTATTTCACACTTTTGYGGATTCTAGTCTATCTTGAAGTCCAGGAAACTTTCTCCATGAATGAGGGTCAAAGTCAGTGCTACCCTGGGGTCAGGGCACCTCTGAGCAGACAGAGAAATATTCCTGGTGCCCTGGGTTTCCACAGATATTCATTAACATGTTAATTAAACCCTGGAAGCTGAATGTATTAACATCACWTTAGAGTGATGGGTAAACTGAGGCACAGAACAGTGACTGGGCTTGCTGGTACCACTCCAGAGGCTGAACCTGCACCATGGTGTTTTGTGCAGTTGCTCCCTGCTGCCTGGCCCTACAAGTTGTAGCAGGGAAGATCCCTATTGCCAGCAGCAAATATCCCAAGGGTGATAAGTTTATTATTGTCAGACCTCTCTTACCCTCCCTGTGTATAGAACCCCTGTCCAGTAAGACCAAGGATTATTTTGATAAGCAGYTGGTCTCAGCCAATATTAGTTTGTGGGAAAGTTTCTTGGATGCAGCAAGTCTTCTCTACAAGGCTCATTAAATTGCATTTTGCTACATTTACTTCACGTGAGCAGTTTCCCTCATATGGATTGACTGTTTATGCTCATTTCTCAGCTGTGTTTATTGGTTAAGTTTCACAGCCTTAATCACAAATGCATAACATCCCTAACCAATACAGAGCATCCACCATTTCTAGTAACATATGGTCTGACCACTCGATAGTTTGGATGCCATGGTTCATTAATTCTCCACAGGAGTAATAAGCATTTGGTATCGTCTTGTATTTTAAGCCAATTTATTGTTCCAAAGGGACAAGAAAAAAGGACCTGTTATAATCTKAGTTTAAACAGCCCCTTGCTTAGTTTTTCCAGATCTGTGCTGCTGTGTGACGATGAAATCAGAGCCACAGGACTTTTGTCTTGGTCAAATAAATGTCACTCCCAATTGATTGAAAGCCTCCAGAGGCAGGACTCTGGTTAATCTCTAATGTCATTCTGAGGTGGTTTTTTCCCTCATCCTATTTTGGAGAAGCCCTATCCTTGGCATAAGGACACAAGAAAGAAAGAATTGTAAATTTACCAACACGCAAACTTAGGACAAATTAATTGCTGCACTACCGAAAAAGCTTGTTAAAATCCCACTGTTTGAAATAAAAAATTMAGAATGGTTGAACCTGAACTCATGAGCCTCATCAGACTCATAGAGATATGGAAAGAAGATTTTTAATGGAGAGGAGCACTGACTACATCAGTGGACAAGGGAAGGACTATAAATGATATCTTTCTGGACTTCTGAAAAGCCTTGATGATCTTTCACTTGTCTCTTATCAGTTCAATGAGATTCGAACAATTTCCCAAAATTCTAGAAGACCTGAATTCTGAAAGAAGTTTTGAACTGAGGACTCATTATGCCCTTTGCTCCCATAAGAAACTGCTGAACTGGAAACATTCAGGGAATGTTTTTAAACTGACAGAGAATAGGTTTAGATTAAAGTAGAAGTGATGAGGAAGAAATTCYTCCCTCTGAGGTTGGTGAGGCCCTGGCACAGGTGTCACRGAGAAGCTGTGGCTGCCCCATCCCTGGAAGTGTTCCACGTGAGGTTGGACAGGGCTTGGAGCAGCCTGGGATAGTGGAAGGTGTCCCTGCCCATGGCTGGGGGTGGAATGAGATGATTTTTAAGGTCCCTTCMAACCCAAACCATTCTGTGATTCCATGATATTACTACTGTAATCAGGCTTCCTGATAGAATCTCTTGATTCTGGCAAACTTGAGGAGGCATTTCATGGCACAGCAATTATTACACAGGCAACAAGGTGAAAGAGGGAGGGTTGTGTCCCCCTGAGAAACTTTAGTGACTGAGACTGAACAGCCAACCTGATCCACTGGCAGTGGGATGGGTGCAAGCCATCAGCTAAACTGATGTTCAATACTTGGGCCTACTTGTCTGGTTCTTTGTCAATTTTCTGCAGTTGCTTCTCATCCTCCAAGGACATCTCCCACCACAAACCCAGAGGTGCAGTTTCCTTAGCAAACGCTTTCATGTGGGGAAGTTGATTCARGCACAGACCAAGAGGATGAGACATTGTATGAGCTGTGGGCCACACTTTTGTGTCAGCCCACAAGATATGCAGGACTGCAGCCAACTTATCCCTAAAGAGAATATTATTGTTTGGGTTTCCTAAATTAATTCCTGAAATGCAAAGTACCAATAGAAATGTGGTGATGGAGGATGACGTCTGGTGGCTCCAGTCCACTGCAGTCTTTAATTGACTCCAGTCTGAGTCTCTCTGTGCTGGGCCTTGTTTGTTAAGGTACCCACTTGTGCTGCCCCTGGTGGGAGCAGCAGTGAGATCAAACATTCGGTATTCAAACAAGTTACTCACAACCACCAGAATGTTTAACCCTGGTGAGGGKGAGGTTGCCTAGGAAGGGAGGTAATGGGTGGCAGCAGGTTCACAATGATGCTTAGACCCCTTCTGCCCCAGTGTAACTTCAGTATCTATTTCAAGTGATTCATTGGAATTCATAGGGACAGGCACTGGGCAGAGTTGTTGACCATAGACGTCCCAGTTATGGAGGTATTTTTTTTTTCCTAATTTATGAGGAAAGAGGTGGTAAAATTGAAGTCTATTTGTTCTTCAGCCTTCTACTTGCATWGCTGACCAGAATGAAAAACATCAAAATGACAGCAGATCAGAACTGAAATGAAGAAAACACAAGGAAAGTTAATTTTTACTTCAAAGCATCTTGTCCAGACTTAACTGACGCTTTTGAAAAAGTAATTTCTCTATCCTAGCAACAGTTAAAAGCYCTTGTCTGAAAGACAACTTTGTTTACTTAATTTGTCTTAAGTTCTGTTCTATCTGGCCATAAAAAGAGCTGCTGCCTTCCCTTGAAAGGTGTGAATAAAGTGAGATGTTTGTCACTGTCTCTGTGCTGCAAGACTTGAGGGGGTGTCTGAGTCCTCTCTGAACTCTTTACCTGCACAACATCCCTCAACAAACCTCTCATTTCCCCTCTCACAGCAAGTTTGTACCAGGGGAGCAACCTGGGCACGTTGTTCAAGGACATGAGATGCTGCATCCAAACCTTGAGGCCACTGTGCCTCATTTCTGCAATTAAATGATGGATGAGAATGGAATCATGGAATCATGGAATGGTTTGGCTTAGAAGGAATCCTAAGGATCATCCAGTTCCACTCCCCTGCCATGGGCAGGGACACTTCCACTACCCCAGGTTGCTCCAAACCCCATYCAATCTGTCCTTGGACRCTACCAGGGWTGGGGCAGCCACAGCTTCTCTGGACAACCTGAGCCAGGGCCTCATCACTCTCACAGGGAAGAATTTCTTCCCAATATCCTGTCTAATCTAAACCCAGGCTGGTTGATCTGTCTGTGGCACAACCTCCTAATCTTCTCAAAGGGATGCTGGATGTATCCAATCTGCTGGACATGGTGCCTGCAAGGTCCTGATTCCAGGCCGTGGAGGGACACTGTTTGGACAGTCATTGACCCTAACCAAGAGCAGTGCAGYGAGGAGATGATTGCACTCCCAGGTGCCTTTTGGATGGCTGGTACCCTTGGGACACCAGGCTGTGCAGTCTGTGGTGGGGTATGCCTGCCCTGCATGCTCCATATTGCCCTGAGGGCTAATCAAAATCAAAGCAAATCACTTCTGTGGAAAATCCTACGTGAGGAAATAGGACTCTTCTGAAGTGATGAGTCCCTTTTTAGTGCATCATTTCTGGAGCTGTGCTGGGGATAAATCAGAGCAGGGAATTTTCAAGGAAAGTGTGCTCAGTGCTCTAAGTTTGGAAATGGATTGGGTTTGGCCTCCAACAAGCTGCAACACTCAAAATCACCCTTGAAAAGCCCAGCTACAGGCCTGCCTCCAAATGTTTTGCATTTTCAAGTACAGAATGAGTGGCTGTGATAGCACACCTGCATGATGACCTTGAACAGGTTAAGATGGTATTCCACAAAGAAAGACAAAGAAAAGAGGGCAGACTACTATTGTTTGTAACAATATAATAAAACAAGTGAGAAAAGTTAAGGCTAAATCTCTGAAAAGATACTACAAATTCTTGCACACATTGGCATAACTCTAAAGTACCATTGTATCACTCTGGAACCTGCTGATCTTTAAAATGTGTGTTTCCAGATTTAAAGCACCTTGATTACGCTTCCTTCTTTTTTAAATGCTGTATAGGGAACCAGAGTGTGAAAATTGTCACATTTATACACTATAGGTTTTGCATGGTGGCCATTTACTTTGAATTCCCATAATATTTGACCAATCTTCTTGGCCAGTCCGAAAAAAGTATGTAATGTGTGTTGCTTCTTTGCATGAACACTCAAGCCTGTAAAAATATATCTCTGACCTTTTCAACTCTACCTCAATAATTTCCTGTGGYACCTTAATCACCTTAGGGTGATTATATGCTGTAAACAGAAGTATTTCTTTGCATTTTGACTTTGTTGCCTGTGAAATGGACCCTGAAAACTCCTCTGTTTTTTGCTTTATGGGGATGGATGCAGAGAAACTTCCCAATGGTTTTTCCACAAACCAGTCATTATTTTGTATTCTACCWTTATTTATATATAAACATAAACAGAAAAAAAAGAAACACACAGCAACAACAACAACAACAGCCTGCTGGAGTGAGGTTGTTGCTGGAGTACCAGGCTTAGGGAGAGCTCCAGCAGCCCAGCTCTGACATGTATTTTCATGTCAAGATGGTCAAAGAGTTTAATAAATTATTCAGCAGTGGAGTCATAAACAGAGCTGAAAACCTCCACCTCAGTCTGCTCTGTAAGTCTGCTGGCTAATTGTGATTAGCAACTGTGCAATGAATTTTACTTCTGTAGGTACTCTAAAGTCAGTAGGTGGGTGAGAGAGCATTGGATGGGTGGGAGATGGGCCAGGGAATGGGTGGGAAAAGACCTGTGGGAAATGAGTCCTGCTTTACCTTTACTAAAGCTTTTAGCTTTAGTCCAAACCACAGAGACTCCTTAAAGGAAATGCTGGAAATCTACTGAGGAAATAAAAATTACGAAGCAGGAACATCTGACTTCCTCATCAGGAAACATATAATCATATCCCTCCATGGGGCCACTCTGGAAGATCCATGAAGTTGTGCTGGAAGGACTTGGYCTGTTGTGCCAAACAGAAACAGTAAACACACAGTTATAGAATTAGAATGGACTGGAGTTTAGTAAAGGACTACTAATTCCCAGTTCACCTTTCATGAAGGAAAATGTCTATCATCCCAAATCAGAGATTTCAAAAGGCTTAACAACTGGGAAGTCTTTTTCACAATCTCTTCCAAGCTGGTCTCAAAGGTTTTGTGTTTGAAAATCAGAGCCTTTACAGAAAAAAAAAAAAATATATTTTTGGCCTCACTCAGTAGCTCAGCTGAACAAGAACCCATCAGTTCTCTGAAGACCTCAGAGCTTCAGGATTAGCCTTGTGTCCACCTTTGAGTTGCAGAAGCTTCCCACCATGCCATACTTGCATCAGCATATATGTGTTTAATCAAGCTCTTGACAGGTAAGGACTGTGAAAAGAGGACAGTTTGTTCTCCCAAACTGTTCGCTCTCTAAGTCCCCTGTTTATTTTGGAGGTGAATGAATAACATTGTGCTGGAAAAGGAAATTAAAAAAGCAGGGTTGTAATTTACAGTAGAGAAAAGAACAGATTTAGGGTCCTTTATTTTTTTTCCCTCCTTCTCCCTCCTCCTTTCCCCCTCTATTCACTGCCCTAGTTCCAAACATCCAAACGTGCTACAGCTGAAAAGAGGACCTCAAGCTTTCCTTACTGCTGGCAACAAGTGAGTTACAATTGCCAGTCTCTGTATTCTTGCCAAGAGAACAAACTGCTTCAAGGCAAAAAGAAAAAAAAAAAAAAAAAAAAAAAAAAAAAAAAAAAAAAAAAAAAAAAAAGGAAAAAAAGGAAAAAAAAAGGAGGTTTATCAAAACCAAATGCCACTGGAAATCCTAACGCTGCAAAGTCCAATTCAAGATGTACATTGAAACCTATCCCCAGCCATTTAAGGAAAGAGAAGAAAATGGATTCTTTAATAGAATATTTAAAATATAACAATTGCTTTGGAGTGAGGAATTCTACTCTCTCTGGTTCTTATAAAAGCTCTAATTTTTTTTTCTTCATCTCTAAGTAAACTCCCAGCAGTTTTCTTTGAAAGTGGATCCTAGGCAGGCACCTCTTTTCCAAAGAGCTCAACATTGTTCTAATGAGATGTGATAGGTGGTTTGGAGTAGGAGCTGGGCCAAGGAATGGAGGTATTGCTTTATTGTGTGTTTGTTTTTCTTTTAAAATTCAGTGATCTGGCTACTCTTCATTTTCACTTTAATGCTTCTTATTATTTTGTTTCTAACCTGTCCCTTGGATCCAAATCAGATCCAGTCTCCTTCTCCCTTCCAAGCATTCACTGCAGAATGGAAAGGGGGAAATTCAAGGCTTTTTATTTTTAGACTAGTGACAGTTTTCAAGACCAGATGGAACGAGCCATTTGGACCATCTATTTAGATTGCTGGACACCACAGACCATAGAATTTCATGCAGTGATTTGTCCATCCTGTTTGGGGACTGGAAAACACTTTCTGGGAAACCACCCAAGCATCCAGTCCTGCAGGAGCCATCACAGCTTTGGGCATATAGACATAAGGGGTAAGTCTCACCCTAGAAGATGAGCCAAGTTTTTGCCTAGAACACTTTCGTGTCCAATTCAAGACATTCTAGCTTGCCATAACTTCAGCAGATACTTTGTGATGTGATGTGATGTGATGTGCTTGTCCTGAGTGGCACCTTCAGACCATGGCTGGGCTCCTAAATTTCATTTGAGAAAACATTTCATCTGGCCTGTAATCCTAAGAATCCACAAATTTCAGCTGAGAGGCAGGTGGCATTGGCTCACAGGGACACAGCAATCACCAGCAGRTGCTACCTTTGTGTGAGACCAGAGTCTGCAGCCAGACCAGCTGACAGAAATATCCCAGAACTGTGCAGAGGGAGAAACTGCAGAGTCAGGCTCCAGTTTCAGAGGAGAAACTGGAGAGTTCCTGGGACTTCTCTACACAAAAGCCTTTCCCACCCCACTCCTGCCTTAGGGAGGAGTGTGTGATTGTAACCCAGCCTCAACCAACAGCACCATTCCCCATCAGGAATCACAGCTGGGAAAAGCTGAAAGAGGCAGAGCAATGGAGCCACTTCCCAGGCTGGCTGTGAGCTCAGAAGCCATCACCCAWGTCTCATGTGGGAGCTCAGGGCAGSAGCTGAACCTTCTGGGTGAATCTCAGAGGGCTTCCCAAGGCTGGCTACAGGCACAGGGGTCTAACAGAGGACACCTGGCAAAAGCCCAGGGTGAGACAGGCCAGCTCCACCACGCAGACACAGTTTAAATCCCTCCCTAGTTTACCCAAAGTAAGCAGCTTCACTATCAGATCAATTTTTCAGATCATGAATGACATAATTTTTTTCTGAATCTTTTTACTCTGTGCCTTCCTTGAAGTTCACCACATCTGCAAGGCAGCAACAGCCCCTCTCATACAAATACAGATGCAGGGCCATCTCCTATACACTATTTTCCTGTTTAATGCTGAGAATTTTTCCTGATGGGGCAGATACTTTGTTCATCTGTGGCATTTCAATTGATRTTCACTATCCAGGCAACATATTTAATGTGTGGATGCAGTCTTCCATTTTCCCATTGAAGTTAATTGAGAAGTTAATCAAATCACCTGTTTCAAAACCTTTTTGATTGGTGYTGAAGTCTAATTTACTCCAACCCTTCACCATACAAGTGAGTGTCCCCAGAGGTTCCTCTGCACATATTGCCTCTCCCAACAGAAAGAGAATGAAGCAATCCCAGTGCTTTCCTCCAYCACCCAAACTCATGGCTCTGGTGA
The DNA here is from genome assembly GCA_014549065.1 of Cardinalis cardinalis. Taxonomy (NCBI): domain Eukaryota; kingdom Metazoa; phylum Chordata; class Aves; order Passeriformes; family Cardinalidae; genus Cardinalis; species Cardinalis cardinalis. The sequence goes on from JACDOX010000105.1 coordinate 1,493,245, forward strand.
GGAGAAAGCACTTGAGACCCAGAGACGAGAGTGCCAGAAGAAATAAGAGGCTCTGGATGCAATCTTGGGGTCTCATACGTTGATGTGAGTTCCAAGTTTTGCTTCCTCTGTAATTGTTACCCTGATGTTTATATTTTCAGTTATTAAGTCCGTGTCACGTAATAAAATGTGCTATGAATTAAAGGCAGAGTAGGGGCTTTTTCATCTGCTCTCTGCTCCATGTCAGCACTAGGAYGTTGCATTATGGAGCCTTTCCTGGTTCACCAAGCCTCCTGCTCCGTTATGTCAAAAGCGAAACCGGCGAAGCACTCCCTTGTTATTAACTGTTAATGTCTGATTTTTTAGAAGAAAAAGATTTTTTTTTTTTAAAAACACAATGCCCCGAAATTGAAATCAGAGCTGCAGCACATTAGCAGCTGTTAACACGTCTCCCTGAGCTTGTCCACCAGCCATGGAGCAGCAATTCCTTCTGCTCTGCAGCTGAGCCGCCCTGCTCTGTTTCGAATGAAAGCACAGCTCAACTTCAAAGTGGGCATCCAGAGCAAAGCTTCCTCGGCATCAGAGGTGTGGACAGGCCCTCACCAAGAGGCACATCAGTCTTGACATCCAGATCCCAGTGAGGTTTCCCCAGGAGCTGATCAGGATTTGCATGAAAGCGAGAAATCAAGGGAAAGGCTTTCCGGGATTTACATGCTGGATTTGAGCGTTGCTGTTGACTTAGCACAGATTTCCACCCTTAGGTCCTGRCTGGTTTTCTCCAGATTTATGGCGATAGGACCTGAGAGAAGGACATGAAGCTGTGTCAGGGAAGGTGTAGGTTGGAAATTAGGAAAAGATCCTTCAGCAAGAGGATGATGGGGCACTGAATAGGCTGCCCAGGACWGTGGTCGTGGCCCCAAACCTGCCAGGGTTAAAAACTGCTTTGACAATGCTCTCAGGCACAGGGAGGGATTCTTGGGGCTGCCCTGTGCAGGKCCAGGAGTTGGACTGGATGATCCTTGTGAATCCTCTCCAAGCCAGGGTATTCTGTGATTCTATAACTCTATGACCAACACAAACATTTCCCATGTGTGTGGAGGTGGTGTAGAAGAGTGGCTGCCTTGGGCAGCACTTTGGGATGGGAGCTGTCTCCTCAGAAACTTCCACAGTGAATGCAATCATTGATATTTGAGTGATCATGTATCCCAACTAGAATTTCTACAGAGTTTAAATAGAGTGCCAGCAGCATAATTTCTTCAAGAGTTGAATAAACTTTAGGAAGATCAAGAGACCATGGAAACAAATATTAGGACATCCTAGGAGGCATCTCAACAGAGATTTTTTTATATGCTTAAACTACAAATCTTGCCTGGATCCAGATTCAAATCTGGGTACTAATCAGACTGTGGAAATCCCAAATCCACACTGCAGTGGGTCCCTGCCTAGGCTGTGAAACCCTCGAGCTCTTGGGAAAGCTGACTTGCTTCTCATGTTTAGTTTAAAGCACAGGTGCATCACAGCTGAGAGGGGCGTGGGAAGCTGCTGCTAATTATTTCTTGGCTGCTGTCCCCCAGCTGATATCAAGATCCAGGAATGATGGGGAGAGAAAAGGAAACAATCTTCTCTCCATTTGACTTGTTCTCAGGGCCCAGCTTTAGGTGATGGTGACACCAAGACCTAGAAATACAGGGAAGGAGGATGAGGATTTATCTTTTCTTCATCTTTTRTGTCTCTGTGCTCTATTCCAGTGGCACAGCTGATACCAGAAGCCAAGACTGCAGGGAGGTATAACCACAAAGTGTGGGTGTGAGCTRGGCTGCTGGGACCTGTGCCTCACTGCACAAAGCAGATCAGCAAATTCATTGATAACTTAATAGATTCACAGTGAAATTTGATATGTGGAAAAGCTGTGTCCATTCCACATCACCTCTGAAGAGGGAGTGATCCATACCATCCCTGGAGGACAGTGTCATCCTTCTCTGCCTGGCCTTCAACACTTCCAGGGATGGAGCATCCACAGCTTCTCTGGACAGCCTGTTTCAGTGCTTCACTACCCTCACAGAAAATAATTCTTCTTAATAGCCAATCTAAACCTGATTGTGATCTGAAAAACTGCCAAGCAGCAGAGGGGTCGCAGGATTACCTGTTCATTCAGCTGCAGGCTCCTGTCACATACACACACTATGCACAATGATTTTTTTCTTTTCCATCCCTGAATATGCAGTTTTGGATCTSACATGCAAGGAGTTGCCTCCTTTCCTGTAGCATTATTTTCAAAAGTCATCCTATAGAATAAATGATACCCTTATTTTCTATGTACCTTACAGCCATGGAATGAAACATTCAGGGATGTGTCCAACTCATTAAACTCCAGTGGATTTGATTAGAAACAAGTGAAGGGAAAATGAATAATTTTATTGACTGCACAGGGAGTGAGAGGCAGCTGAGTCTGTCTTAAATATGCTTGTTCTGCAAGCCTTGGAAGACTGGAAGCCAGTGGCTCTGAATACGTACAGGGGGAGGAATTCAGGCTAAGAAAATGCCATTTCCTATTAGCTTTTCAATGWAAGAATCACAGCATGGGAGAAAAATATCTGCCTCTAAATCAGCAGAAAGAATTCCATCGGAGCTTAAAATGAATCCGAGCTGTGAATCTGGGAGGCTGGGTATGGAGAAAGAACAGGTTATATAAGAATTTATATTAAAGCCAGCTAAATGTGTCTTCCAGTGCCCAGACAGTGATCAAGAATGCATGGTTTTAAATTTGTGAAGGAGAATTCAGCAGGTACTGCTATAGTCAGGATCTGGGTTTAAGCACCCCTATATTTACGTACAACAGAAGAGTGGTGTTTCCAGGTAAAGCTAAATAAAATTTTAAAAAACAGGAGACAAAGCAGAGCAAAGTGAGGCTAGTGTGAGTTAGAGACACTAGCAGAGACACAGAGAAGTCRAAGGCCTTTTTTTCTGTTACTTTTGGTGTATTATTCTTCAGCTATAAAAAATAATAGGGAAATTCCTCCTCTCAGGGAATTTTTATGGAGAAATCTGAATGTGGTCTTGAAAGAAACTCCAAGTTAAAAAAAAAATCAACAAAAGAAAAACAACAAAAAAAAATACTGGGGAAACCTGAGAAGTTAAGGGCAGTAAATCAACAGGAGTTGATGATCTTCACCCAAGGGTATAGAAGGAAATGAAGTGTAAAATAGCAGAGATCTGAGTTTATGCAGTAAGGGACCAGTCCAGAAGCCACAGAAATCAATGGAAAGACTCTCCACATTTGTCTGAAAACTGGATCAGACCTTTACAGATTAATTCAGAAAAACAATGAGCCCCCACAGGAAGCCGTCCATCACCCCCTCAGGCCAGGTGTGGGAAGCACAGTGGCATGAGGAGGGCTGTGTTGAGCAGGATCAACCAGACCAGGAGCAGTCCAGACCATTTGGAAATCTCCCTGTAATTAGAGAGCTCCAGCTTGGCCAGTGCAGTGCAGCTCCACAGGAGCTGGCTCTGTAATATCGGGAGTGCCATGTGACAGAGGGAGCACCAAGCCAAATCCTACCACCCACAGGGCTCCCTGGATGCTCTCAGGCCCTGGCCCATCCCAGTGGCACCAAAGTGTTTGCAGGACCAGGGGCTCTTGCAGCTCAGCCACGTTMCACAGCTTGCAAGATGGGGTAGGTGTGAAAGCTGCTCTTTCTTCCCCAAAATCACTGCTGGCAATCATTTTTCACAGCTAAGGACAACATCTCCTGCTGCTTGGCGATAGGGCCTCTGCACAGGAGATGCCTTATGGACAACTTCAGGTTTCCAAAACAGCATGAGGGCAGAGCACAGGCCAGAGCTCCCTTTGCAGACACCGGGAAGCAAACACTCCCAGCTGCCAAGGCTTTTACTTTATTGTCATTTAAGTTGGCTCCTCCGGCACAAGTCGCTGGCGGTCTCACAGTAGCAGGAGTTGAGTAATAATAGTATTTCCAGTGTGCTCACCTCCAAGCAAGGCTTTAGACTGCTGGGAGAACAGGATGAGGACAGTTTGTATTGGCTGTTCCTTCTCTCTTTCTCATCAGACTGTGATTCAAACAAGCATCAAACTACAAACTCCATCACTCACGTCCCCCCTGTGGATTTTCCATGTTGGCTCCTCAGCAAGTGGGACTAGACTGCCATTCATCAGCCCTCGGAGGTGCTGAGAGGGTCTTCTCATCTTGGAAATTTTGAAACAAAGTCATCCACCAGCTTTTCAACAGTCCCATGGCTTTGCTACACAGGGGCTGGGAACTGATATATTTTTTTCTGAGAAGATTTTTTCAGGAAGCTTGCAAAACCCAGACTTCTCTCAGCTAAATACATGACAYTCACTCCCTCTTTCTGAAACCTTCCTCATGCTCAGAGATATGCAAAACAAATCAAGACAAGTGTCTGGAAACAGGGTAATGTTACAGAGTTCCAAAATCACCCCCAATGTCGTCAATGTACTGTCTGAAACTACCTCTAAAAGYGCTGTTAATACATCCCCTGACTGCAGAGATCCAGTGCTCTTCTCCATTTGCTGCTTTGAGAATTCCAGGAGATCCTCCCCCACCTTGCTCTTCCTTAACATTGGCCTCCACATTTCGAAAATACTCCTTTTCCTAATTTGGAGGCAAAGCCATGCCATTGTTAAGCAAGGATGTTTTCTTACTTTTCCGGGAGCTAGGAGTCTTTACCTGGAATTAAATCAAGTTGTCTTGCATTTAGTTTCCTAGACTGCTCTAAAAAGTAAAGGGAAAATGAGGCATTTCTTAAGGTAAATAATAATTCAGTCAATACCTTACCCTGATTAGGCATCAATCCTCACTACTTGAAGAGAACTTGGAGAGAAGGAAAGGACTTATCATTTCTGCCCCAGTTTTTTCTTTTGTGGCTGGAAATAGTTTTATGAGACAGTGGAATGAAAGATCACTTATTGCCTTGTTAGTTTGATGATGGTTTTCTACCTCATCACAAAAAAGGGCAATGAAAATTTACACCACTAGACACAGTCTTGAAGTTTCCAGGATTTTTTGGATTAAATTAGTGAGCCTGTCTGATGAGAAAGAAGCAGAGACTTCTTGCAGTCCATAGGGAATTGGGATTAAATCTTTACAGTGTTGTTTTGGGTCTGGCTGAGCTGCAGTTCATTTTCCCACAGCAAAATGGGAAAATGAACTGCAGTGCTGGGCTTTGCCTTGAGAGCTGGAAGGGTACTGAGAACACACCAGAGCTTCGGCTACTGATGGGCTGGGCAGGGCTCAGCATCAGCTCTGCTTCCCCAGCACTCCTCCCAACAAGATCCTGGGGGAGCACAGCCAGGCCAGCAGACCCAAATTATCCAAAGGGATATTCCATTCCATAGCRCATCTGCTCAGATATAAAAGCTAAAATGAGGAGGAAAGGGGACATTCATTTTTACAATGTTTGCCTTCCAGAGCAACTGCTCCATCTGCTYCAYGYGCTGAAGCTCTGCTTCCCAGGAAGTRTCTGAACTTCACCCACTGATGGGAAGTAGAGAATAAAATTTTTGGGTTTTCTCCTTGCTTGTGCGTACTCAAATTTTTTCTTTTGCTTCAATAAACTGCCTTATCTCAACATCCAAGATGTTTTTCATCTTATTATCTCTCTCCTATCCAGSTGGGAAGGGGAGTGAYARGGCAGCTTGGTGGGCCAAGGTCCACCCACCCTAAGTGTGTTTCTGGATCTGCAGAAAATWTGCCTTTCCCCTGGTTTGTAACAAGAGTGGGTGCAGTGTCCATTTGGTAGCGTGATGTTTCCCACCTGTGGAGTGGGATATCTGGATCCACCTACAATCTCAGTCTTCAGAACTTCAGACCCACCCATCCCACCTCCCAGAACAAGTCCCTGGCCTGCAGGCTCTCATCTGCACCATGCCCCAGACCTGAGCCACAGAGTTCTACCCTACAAGAGACTGCCCAAGGTTTCATGCACTGGCTCTTCTGGCACTAAAGATCTGTTCAAATTCATCCAGAGAGCATTCCAAGAGGAACAGCCCCCACATAGACCCACAAATACTCCTAGAAAGCTTTCCAGGTAGGACAGCCGCTGGACAGACCCACCAGGAAGATTTCCCTGAAGCCAAGGCCTTCAGCTTTTCAGAGTCTGTAGCTGCAGAGCAGGGAGCGATGCCAAAATTTCCAGACAGCTTCTCCTGGAGCCAAGAGCCTGGAAGAGTGGATATAATCTGGGCTCAGCTCCCAGGTCCACAGCAGGGAGCCTGGAAGCTCAGAGAAGCCCGGCCAGAGCCAGAGCTCTCCAAGCAYGCTGGTTCTTGCTGAAAGGCTGTGACTCAGAGCCCGAGCAAGGGGGACAGTCTCTRAGGCTGGGGAAACATCCCAAATGCCAGTTGTCCTCATCTGGGCCTAGCTGGATCAGATCATGACTTAGGGAGCTGCATGCCAGCAGAATGGTAACTGTTGTTGCAGCAGGGCCTCAAGTGGCCTCTTCTCTTAGTGCTTGCTGGGACAAGGAAAATCTCTGTGTCAAAAAAAATCCCATTTTTGTTCAGAACCATCATGTTTTGGGAGCGTTGCAAGCAGAAATGTATTAGAATTTCAAAATACTCTCTGAGTTATGTCCAGCTTAGCTGGAAATCAAATTTAAAAGATAAATTAGTAAAAGTTGGAATTGAAAAAGAGAAAAAAAAATACCTAAAATTTTGAAACATTACCTTTTGCCAGAACAGTATCTGCTCTAGGCATTGATGGAAGGAATTAACTAATTTAAGCAAAACAGCTTTTTCCCTACTTGTTTCTAAATAAACTGATCTAGCAATCCAAAGACAGAAATGTGGGCTGAGTTCCTCACCAGTGTGTGAGTCCAGTTCCACTGACTTCTGGCAGGATTTCCTCAAAGCAAGTTATTCAAAGAAAGAGTGCAAAACCCACCAGCTAAATTATTCACAACTACAGTCCCTGCTTTATTAGACTTTACCAGGAAAAAAAAAAAAAGTGACAAAAAGAATAATTTATTTTGACTAATCACAAATTCAAATCACTTCTCTAGAAAATGACATGCAAACAGCTCTAGTCAGCTTAATAAGGTTTGGGAGGGAAGCCAGGCATTGATTTGGCCTGTTGGAGCTCTGATATCACAGAGCAGTGGTTAGAGGAGTCAGAGATGCAACAAGCTGGGTTTTTAGAARCCCCTGCCAGTGGTGACAGCTGCCCTTGGGACTGACACCCCCTGAAKTCTCACTCACACAGAGCAGTGTGTATTCGCTTGATGAGTGGATGTGTTCACACTCTCCCCACTTGCTGCATTGGCTCCGACACGTTGCTGTGTGGACACAGTGCTCAGCAAGCTGCAAAAAATGCCTTTCTGATAAGGTGAGTCCTTCCCTGATAAGCTCTGTATGGGTCTGGAAACTCTTCCCTTCACTCAGCAGGGAGGGATTAATGGTAGTGACTAATGYGAGGTGGGCAGGGCAGGCTTCCCTTCATGTTTTTCTGTTTAGTAGTTTTTCCGTTTAGAAGTTTTTCCCTYCTGCTCTTTGACAGGTCTCCACCACACTGAAAAATTGTATATTTAATGGAAATGCAGGCTCCATCAGCAGAAAAAAAGGGAGATCTTGTGGGACAAACACAATACTAGGAGGCAGGAGATGTAGGTTCAGGTTCTGGCTCTCCTACAACCTGCCTGTATGATCCCTATCAATTCATCCCATACCTCTGTGCTTCTGTTCTCCTGGTAAATGAGAAAAACAAATTGCAGACTTCCTTCCTCTCTTCAATTTGTTTAGCCTGCAAGACTCCTTGGAGCAGCCTGTGTCTCCTGTTACACATTGATGCAGGGCCTTCCCCAACAGGTTGTGGACTCAGAGAAGATTCCTAAGTGCTACTGTAATAATGAGTCATTTACCCCCAGACTCCCTTAGCAGGTTATTGTGGATAATAAATAAGGGAAAAACTGACCTTTGCTGAAAGCTGAAAACTTTTTGAAGGTTTAAAAATCAGAGCATGCCAGGACAGGAATGTCAATTCAGCTCCCTACAGAAAGAAAGACAATTATCTCCACTTCAGAGATCGAACACTGGACAGCAAGAACAAATTATAGTTTCCCAGTTCCCAATCCCCTGTGGAGTTTCTGAGAATTAACCATAAATCTCTGTTACGAAGCTCTTACTAACTGGTTTTCTTCTTTGTATTTCGAAACAAAAAAAGCCAAGAATTTCTCCCAGGTTCCCAGCAAAGTCAGAATGAGAGGGTGAAGCGTTTTTTCCAGTCCTTCAATTATTTTTTTTTTGTTGAGAAATATTTACAAATCCTTAATCTAGTCAAACATGGGTCATTTTTTTTATTAAGAAATGCTAATTCTCTTAAAAGCGTTCTTAGCCCAGCCACTGGGCTGCTCTCTTGTTACTCAATGAGATTGTGATTAACAGAAATGCAGTTTGAAGTCTCCTACCTCTCAATGCAGGCTGGGCAGAGGATGGATTGAAACCAGCCTTGCCAAGAAGGACTTGGTGGTGTTGGTGGTTGAGAAGCTCAACATGAGCTGGAATGTGCACTGGCAACCCAAAGAGTTCACCCTCTCCTGGGCTGTGTCAAAAGCAGCAGGTCAAGGAAGGGGATTCTGCCCCTCTACTTGTCTCTGGTGAGATTCCAGCTGGAGTTCTGCATCCAGCTCTGGGGCCCCCAAAGAATGCAGGACATACAGAGGAGGCCATGAAAATGCTCTGAGGGCTGGAGCACCCCTGCTCTTGCGGGAGACTGAGATTTGGCAATATTCAGGCTGGAGAGAAAGGGTTGAGGGAGATCTTAGAGCCYCTTCCAGTGCCTAAAGGGGCTCCAAGAGAGCTGGAGAGGGACTTTTTGCAATGGCATGGAGAAAAAGGGGGAATGGCTTTCAGCTGACAGAGGGCAGGGTTAGATGAGATATTAGGAAGAAATTTTTCCCTGTGAGGTTGGTGAGGCCTGGCACAGGTTGCCCAGAGAAGCTGTGGCTGCCCCATCCTTGGAAGTGTCCAAGGCCAGGCTGGATGGGGCTTGGAGCAGCCTGGGATGGTGGAAGGTGTCCCTGCCCATGGCAGTGGGGGGGAATGGAATGGTCTTTAAAGTCCCTCACAACCCAAACCATTCTGTGATTCTGTGRTCCTGATTCTATAGTAGGTGTGTATATTTACATGCATGTCTATGCAAATASTGATAAACTCATATACTCTGAATTGCAAATATTTGTTAAGCACTCTAAACATTGTAAATGAGAACAGCTACAGCATTCTTTCCAAACACCTGAATAGCCCTTGCAGGATAATATATATGAATCTTGCCTGTGTGCTTAGGCTTCTCCTGTAGATTCATTTCCTGAATAGGGCATCATCTCTGTAGGAGTCACAAGGCATCTTTTACACTGCTAGGTTCCAGCACTATAATGTGGTCAGGAACCATGAATTTTTTAGGTACCATTCAGGGGACATTTTATTTCATTATTCATGAGAAGAGAAGGTGGGAATAATGTTTTTTGGCAGACACTTGCCAGAATATGGATGGGATTCATGAGAAGATGACTTTTCATACAAGTAGTCAACTCCACTCAATTTAAACCATGGCTCTTGGGAGGCATTTAAAAYACAGAACTTTAATGGAGCTGCGCTGTAAGCAGCACAGAGCAAACTGTCCAGTGTGTGTGTGGGGGTGTGTATAAATATATATCTATATTTACATATAGCCAGATGCTCAAGGTCAAAGGCACAGAGGTAGCCCCCTGGGGACTGGAGCTATGAAAATGTTGGCTGAGACAACTGGCTGCTCAGAGCTCTGCACCCCTGAGAGGCTGCTCCAAACTAGAATTTGTCCTTGGAACTACAGAACAGGCTCTAAGACACTGCCTCAGCACCCATGRAAAGGCACATCTGAGGAGCTCAGGCAGCAGATGCAGAGAAAACAATGGTACAAGTGGATTGGGGTTTAAAAAGTAAAGTCAGCTATCCCTGTACAGCTGCTCAGGACCTTTCACACCAGGACACCTCCTTCCCAAGGAGCTACAAAGCTCTGATCCTTACAAATGGTGCACACAGGCTCAGCATAAGTGCAATAATCCATCTGTGTCTCAAGGCAGCACCTCATGAGCTAAACTGGGGGAGAAAAACCCTTTCTGTAAAGGGCACAGTGCTCAGTGAGAGCACTCAGGCATGGCATCAGACAGGACTTGGGGATGGCATTGACAGSTGGGGGAGCTCAGCCTGGAGAAAAAGAGGCTGAGGGGAGACTTCATTGCTCTCTACAACTCCCTGAAAGGAGGGTRTACTGAGGGTCAGTGTTTTCTCCCCAGTAACAAGTGACAGGATGAGAGGAAATGGTCTCAAGCTGCACCAGGGGAGGCTTAGATTAAATAACAGCAGAAAATTCTTCATACAAAGGGTTGAAAAGCATTGGAAAGGGCTGTCCAAGKCAGTGGTGGAGTCACCATCCCTGGAATTGCTGGCCCTGACATTGGCTTGSCTGGTCAGAGCATTGTGCTGATAACACCAAGGTGTGGGTGCAATTCCCCCATGGGAATATATTCACCTTAGAGTTGGACTCAGTGATCCTTGTGGGTCCCTTCCAACTCAGATTATTCTGTGATTCTGTGAAAAAAMGTGTAGATGTTGCACTTTRRGATGTGGTTTAAGGGTGAACATGATGGTGGTGCTGGTTTGACAGTGGATCTTGATGGCGCTGGAGGTAATTTCCAGCCTTGGGGRTTCTATGATTCCATGCAAGCTGAAATCAGTCTTATCTTCTTAAGGTAGCCAGTGGAAACCAGAGGAATGGAGAGGCAGACACATTTGATCACCAAAACAGAGGGAATGACTCCTCAGGACACTGCAAAGCTACAGGAATTCTCATAATCCAATCCTCCTGACCTCCATGTCCAGACTGCTTCCTATCTGCCCCAGGCACYTGGCTTCTGGCCTGGCCCTGAGCAGACTCAGCTTTGCCTTTCAGAACATTTASTGTGCAGTCAGGAGAGAGACATGAAACAGCTTGGCAGTCTGAGCTCATTATTAACAGATTAATATGTTATTAACAGATTTTGGAATTAGGTAATATGAATATAGTTCCAAAACCTATATTTGCCCTGCCTAACTTTAGGCTCACAGTGGAGCCACAAAAATTAGTACCATAATTGCCTTCAGCTCCTGTCCAATTGAAGGGACAAGCACAGACAGAGGTGATCTGACTCTTAACTGGGCTGGAGGTTTACACTCTCTTCTTTTCTTCTACAGTGGAGCATTTTGAATGATCCTTCTGTGATCATTCCTCATATCAGCCTTCTTGAATTTCCCCAGCCTTGTCAGAAAGTACATTTTGGATGCTCTGGGCTATTTCTTTAGAGATTCATCTCTCTTAAATACTTGGACTTATTTTCACCTCTTCTCCAATCATCCTCTTTACTTCATTAATGCTCTAGATCCAGCCCAAACCTTTCCTTTCCTGGATTTMTGACCAAATCTGGTATCAAATCCGRCTGTAATTTCTGTGAGAGACAGTAATGATTTAGAAAATTTTCTTTGTCTATCTGGGTGGCTTCCCTGAAAGAACTGGGAATTAAAATTGTCCATTACTATTAGGTCAAATACACTGCAGCTCAGCCACATATCCTTGCTTTGTGGGGCATTTTTTTTTCTCCACAAATTCACTCTCAAAAAGAAAGCAAGTTCATGGGAAGAGAACAGATTAGTGTATTATTAAAATGAGTTGTTAAGATTAGTCTTGCACAACTTGAGCTTCTTGGTGAGTTCAACAACCAGCCCCCTCCAGGAGCAGTCAGAAACCAGAAATCATCTGCCTTGGGACCAGTGAGTCATGCCTCCATCCCATGCTGGCGCCTGTCCTGCTGAGAAAGGGGGCTTGTCTTCACTAATTTCATGATGTCACCATTAGAGGAGTGGGAAGCACTATTTCCATGAATAATAACATGCCATGAAGGGCAATCAGTGCTCAAGAACAACGGCCTTGATCGCTGTCCAGCCAAGCAGCCCGAAGATCTCCCTCCTCGTTGTGCAGGGAAACAAGTTATTGATTTGCACATTGTTGCAGAGGGCAGTTCTTAATCATAATTAAGCCACTGTGAAAAGTCAAAGCATTCAAATCATGTGAGGGCTTTCACCATTGCAATCTGGCATCCATATGTTCAATGGCAACTCAGACTGCTTTAATTTTTCTGTAGTTTTTTTTTTTTCCCTCTGAAGACTCAATATCATTTACCCCTTTAAATATGTCARTTCTGTGATTTTGGATATGCAGGCCCATATTGTCTTTCAGAAGGCTAAGTTAAAACATAGCACTCTATTTTGATGCACTGTACAATAAGAAATCATTTCTTTAAGAAAAATAAGGCATGACAGTCACCATTGTGTTGTGAGATATTCCCACAAACGTCCAGATTTCAATCTCAATATGGGTTGCTTCAGAACCCGACCCAGTTGTTTAAGTAAATTCTGAATAAGAGGAGACAAAAATTCTTTTAGTTGATTGTTAATCTAGGGCACTGGATAGATCCTTCCTTATTTCCAGGCAAGACCCTTTCTTATTTCCAGGCATTGCCCAAATACTTCTAGCTGAAAGGTTTAGTGTTCATGTTCRTCTTGGGTTCAGTTAAGAAAATTTGAAAAAAGAAATCTAACTAAAATCTCCTCCTGAATGCAGTCTAAAAGCATTTGTATTCTGGCAGTGAAGATCAGTCCCTCTAATCAAGCAAAAAGAGCTAATGAGTGGAAGAGGGGGTTCAAGTGTAAATGGGCTTCTCTTGGCCTGGAGTGTATTTACTATAAAAACTATATATATTTTTCAATTTTTCAGATAGCTGAGCTGAAATCATTTTACAGTGGGAATGGTAGCAAAATATCTTGSTGGTTTTAAGGGGGATCAATTTATGAAAGGATTAAGACTCTTCCTGAGAGAAGGAGCAGGATCCCTGAGACTCTGCATCCCCAGTGCCTCCTTATGCAAGACATG
>JACDOX010000105.1:1506739-1542470 GCA_014549065.1 Cardinalis cardinalis
TCCATGGGAGTGAAGGAGCTCCTCTAGCTGGTCATCCCAGCCTAAAGAGATGTAAAACCAGGCCTCAGAAATCACTTCCTGGACACACCAGTTTCCTTATACTGCCTCTTAAGTGATCACAGTGTGTCTAGGTTACATGAACAGAGCTATGCCAGAGGAGTTAGATGATCTGAGTCCCATCAATGAGGCTATATTTAATTTCTTTCTATTGGACATATCAACTTTTTATCCAAATCTAAAATTGGAAAAAAACTCCAGGAATTTTTTCAGAGTATTATTCCGGAGTACAAAGTAGAACTAAAGATCATGCATTGCATGTATTACAGAGGAAAATGTGTCTTAACTTGTCTGAAAATCACTGGAATACATCAAATTCATCGCTTCTGCTTTGGGCTTTTCTCTCCTGCTTTCCTTCAGTTCCCAAATACCTCCCAASGTGTCCTGCAGAGCACGTACCCCAAGTCCCTGGCTTGCAGAGCTAGCCAGATTTTCCTCAGCAGCACATCACTCAGCAAATCCAGTAGGAAACAGGAAAACAAGTGTCATTTTTTTTGTATATGCTCTTGAATCCCATCCCAGTGAGGATCTTCTATTGCCTCCATGAGCTGTGTGAGCAGGGCTGAAATAAGGTCATTGAAAGGATAAGAAAATAGAAATTAGCCTAAAAGTCCCTGAAATTTTATTATTTAAAAATGCTAAAATGTGAGGAGATCAGGGACAGATTTTCAATGCAAGAGAATGTTTAGTGATCCAAAGTCTTAATTAACAGCAAAGGGGAGAGTTTTAAATCATCTCAAACTACATTTGAATGGGTAAAATATTAAAAACTTGCCACGGTCACCATCAGTTTCTTAAAAAGTAAAAATGGGAAATTTCAGCAATGTGAGACCCTGGGGCCACTGAAGRATTGAAGAGCCCTGAACTAAACTTAAAACCTAAACCCCAGTTCCTTGGGTAGGACTCATGGCAGTGTCTGTTTGGAGAGTGATGCTGCATGACATCTCTCCAGTACATCTCCAACTCTTCATGGTGATGAACTTCACAAAATAAAACCCTGTCCCTGGCGCAAAAAGGAGATAGCCCTTAAAATAACCACACAAATTCCTGTATTTATGGTGGTGCCAGCCTGACTTAGATGATGTCTTCATGGCTCTCCAGCAGCTGACAGACCATATGTCTCACCAGAAGAGTGTATTGGCATGACAGAGTCTTATAGGACAGATTGGAAGAACCAACCCTTTCCTAAGGCCTCAGTCTTGCAAACACTGGAAAGGCWAAGCTGAAAATGCCTAGTTCTTCTGAAATCCCTAAGCATGTAACATCATGCACTGCTCCAGCATGGATAACTAAATTGCCTTCCTGATTTCCTCATGTGAAGCCCAAGCAGGCCATGGAAATAGAAAAGCCTCCTCCTGTGTTTTCATAATGAATTACATTTGTTAAGCCTGCTTAAGCAAATTAATTGATTTTATGTGACTTAGAAGGGCAAAGTTTTCCACTTTCTTTTGGCATTTTACAGACATGCTGCCGCATCTAAAWGACTCAGGAGGGCAGAGGAGTTAAAATGAAGGACAGCGGAACTGGCAGCTCCTCTGGCTTCCCATTCCCTGCAAAAACAGAACCATTCTGCATGGCAGGGTCCTCTGTGTTACCCCCAGCCCAAAATGCTATGAATAAGGACCACAGTTCTCTGTTCACTCAGGAATGCCAGATATGAAACCACAATCAAGCTTCGATCTCTTCAGCACAGCATGCTCCACATGCCAATCTACGTTTGTTGAAAAAAAAAAGATTCTGCTGGAATAAGTTTCTATTATAAGCTCTCACTGTGTACATTTTTTGGAGTTAGTATATAATTCCTGCAGCAGAAACCAATATCTTTTCTGTTTTACAACTGCACATAAATACAACTGCCTTCCATCTAAAAAAAATAAATATTCACAATGTCTGTTCAGTTTGCCTTCTCGCAGCATCTCTCTCCCTCTGCCCAAATATAATCACACTTTCTAACCCAAATCACTCATGGGGGGGAGGGAGAACCAAACAAATCTCACATTCATAAACTCATATGACAGCCACCCTGAGCCACAGGAATAGCACGGAATTTATTGGAGCCGTTAGCCCAGTACAAAGCAACTGGAGTAAACAGTGACTTCCAAAGCAGGCAAAGTTATTTGGAGCAGCTCCAGCAGGCAAATGATAGAGACATTGATAGCTGGGGCAATTATTATTTCCTTTCCCCACACCCTTTTCCTTTTTGCAGCTTGGCCAAATGAGTTTTTCTGCAGATGCTGGAGGCACTGGAATCTGATGAAGATTATGTTGTTTTTTTATGGTTACCCTCAAGCTGTCAATACAAGAATGAAAAAAATTTCCAGCTTGCCCATCACCATGAATTCATGGTGGGAAGGGTGTTTACACCTATAATAAGTTCACTGGATCTTGGTTTCTTCTTGGAATTGTGAAGCAGGTTGTCTGACCAAACGATTTGTCTGTGTGGAGCAAATAGAATAAAGGCCACTTTGTCTGGAATTAATTTTTTTAAAAARTAACCAAGCATCCATTAATAAGAACTGAACTCAGATGAGTCCAAGTTTAAAGCTTAGATTTGAAAAATAGGATAATTATTTCTATTGGTAATGTTGTTACTGTTCTTAGCAGCCTCACAGTTACAATGAGAAAGCTGCTACAATGAGTTGGGCAAAAACTGAGCAGAAAAGTAGTCTTTGCCCCAAATAACACACAGTCTTATGAAAGAGACTAACAGGGAAAGTTCAGGGACATGGGGAGCAGTTGGTAGCCTGAATGAAATGAAATTAGGGGGACTCCAGTGTCACCTTCTTTTTCTGTCTGGTTTCTTTCCCSTAGCAGACCTCTGTGTCAGGGAGTCTCCCTTTCCACACACACAGCTCCAAGCATCAGCTCTGCTCTGCCTGCAGATCTGGGGAGGCTTTCAGCAAATTTCAAAGTGAGAGGTATGCAAGTGGATAAGACAGACAGCCYGGCCTTATTTGTGCTCTTTATTCTTGTGCTGAACTCATGTGTACGTGGGACTGTGCCATGTGTTTCCAGTCAGCCCTCGGACATGGGATTCTGCATGGGCAGGGAGGTGAGAGGTTTCAGCAGCAAAGGGTGCTGCAGCAGATCCTTCTGGCTCCACTGCTGATACTGCTGGTCTTCTTTTGGGCTGGAAGAGGGGGAAAGCTGCCCTGGCAGGACAAGCTGAAGAATTGTTGGGTTTAATGCTTTGGACACAAATCTGAGAGTGAACCTGGGCTGAGCACTGAACCATGACCTGCCTGATGCTGTTTCAGTTTCTAGCTCTTGTTGACATCCKTTAGGAAGTTTGGGAATACACATACTCATTCCCATGGTGTTTTGCCCTACCTGGTACTTCTGCCTGTTCACCACATTCTGTGGTTTTGCTGCAACCCAGACATCCCCAACCCAAGTCCTGTTGCACAGTTGGAACGTTTCAGAGACTTTTGGGCCAGACACAATTGTGCAATTGCTTCACGGATCAAAGAGCTAAYATGCATTTATTATTCCCTTTGTAATGCATTATTAATTGACAGCCTAAACATTGTCCCTCACAYAACAGCAAAAATCTCATTCCTAAAACCCTCATAGAAGGTATATGACAGCACACAATCCTGTTACACATTTACTTAATGCAAGGTGAACTCAGAGAGTAACTTAATGGACATTGTGGACATAATTGGTAATTCCTCAGCATTCTGCAATGCCAGCCCTGGTCTTGCATCAAAGATTTATAAAGACCAGACTATTTAGTTTTTCCAGGATAAAGGCCAATATTGTGCAATCCAGTACCTACAGGGGTGATGCAGTTGATGGAGGCAGAACAGAAGATTTCTACATCAAAAGAGTTGTCAGAACCTGAGCAATTGTCATTAACTSAGTTTCTTTTATACTTTTCCCACGTACAAATTTTATAATATTTTTCTGTTGGCAGGAGGCATTTCAACTAATCTCTTCTGAAGAGSTCAGCTAGGAATCCAGTTCAGCTCACCATCACTAACTGGTTTTATTCACATTTTAAAACTGGACTTAAATGTATTCTGTTAGGRTTTGTGAATTCAGGTTTTGGGGAGTTTTTCAACATAGAAAGCTGCTGTCTTTAATTCTCAAAGCTATTTATCAGCTAGATAAAAGCCAGAAATATGACACATGGTGTCATCTGGAGATGTTGGTATGTTGGAAGTCTTCTGGAACCATACTTGTGGTCTGCAGCAACAGTTGATAGCAAAAACCACTAAAAAAATCTCCACCTAACAAGGAGAAAGACTTACAGTGACCGAAGAGTAACTTCAGATGAGATTGTGCCTTTCAGGCACCTATTTTATCTCCTGGGGCTGCGATGGGAACTTGGCTCAGATACCAACATTCCCACTGTGGAGCTAAAGGGATGAAATGAATTCCAGGATCAGGGTCAGGCTGTCTCACTGTTTGTCATGAGCAGCCCTGAGAGGCCTCTGAAGGCTGAGRGTCACCAGCCACGGCAATGTGGACCCTATGAATCCAGGACATTCTCAGATGGATTCACAAGCCTTGAGCTCCTCAGCAGAGCTGCATCCTCCCTGGCACAGCCAAGCCTGCCCCTTTCTCATTCCTGGGTACTTTTTCCATATATCTCCTGTACACAGTCCCAGTCCACACTCAACAGTTTATGCCTCAGGTTCAAGCCATTCCTAATTCCTTTCAGGGCTCTTGGTCCCATTTTCCTGGAAGTCATAGAGTGAAAAGCTTGAGTTGGAAGGGACCTTAAAAATAATCTTGTTCCAATACCCTGCCATGGGCAAGAACAMCTTCCACTATCCCAGATTGCTCCAAGCCCTGCCCAGCCTGGCCTTGAACACTTCCAGGGATGGGGCAGCCACAGCTTCTCTGGGCACCCTGTGCCAGGGCCTCACCATGCTCAAGTACTCACAGTWATGTTCCTGGGATGTCCTAAATCTTCTCATTCAGTAAAGTTCTGAATTTCTCTTCTCAGCTGCTCTACCTATATATCTGGTTTGGTGGGTTTTTACATCTGAAATGTTCATTCCTACCCTGTCTTCATGTCAGATCCCCACTGGATCTCAAACTCAGTGTTTTCCTTATCTAAAATTCCTGTTCTAATTTGTTCTTCACCTCTTCATTTGGCCCTAGATTATGTTCCCTTTTCACCTTTACATGATAGCCTCCTTGCTAAACCTGAATTTCRCACAAACAAAACGATTCCCCTCTTTACTTCCACTTCTTCTCTATTTACTTTCAGAAATACAAAAAATGTTTTTGACAAAACTTGAAATAGAGATTTCAGAATTTCAAGAGGTGAAGCGTGAAAGAAGCRCCATAAAGCAAGGCCATGAAAATCAGTCAGCTTAGGAGTCGTGTTTAGTCATATTTATCTTGACTAATGCATCCCTAAGGATTGTAACGCACATACACAGAGCCTGGCTTTGCTCAACAGGCTTAGAAAAGGTGGCTGAAAACAACCTGACTGCCTCTTGTCCTGCAGGTGTTCAGGCACTGTTTTAAAGCCACCTTTTACACACTTGCAAGAGGAACTGTTTTAATCAGACCAATAATACAAGAAATAAACACATCCTTTAACCACTAAAAGGTGTCTGTGCAGTTTGTAAAAGTCACCAGCACCTTGAAACCATTTGAAACTCAGGCTTCATCACATTTCCCCTTCAGCAAAGTAGTTGCTGAGTTAATGGGCATGACTGAATCCAGTCTGGGCTGGTGGGGTGGGGAATATGAGGAGCTGCTCAGGCAGGTCTTCCAAGAGTATTTCAGGTGAAACTTATGCTGAAAATTCCAATCTCCATATTTACAATTCTCATGTGCTGTGACTGCATATACAAGTATTAAATTCTTCACTCATATTAAAAAAATGCCTTCACAAACATTATTTTTTTTTTATCATACCTTTGTACTATTTTYATTGTCTTGTTCTGGTCACTAATGCCCCTATACCTTAGAAGCCATTAAAATCTGCAAAATATATTAATTTATCCTCACTTCAAGCGAAAACTCTGTCCAGCAGGAGTAGCAAAGATGAATTGCACTTGTTTCCAGATTAATCTTTGCATTGGACTTTTAGGAAACTATTCTTTTGTTGACAGGCTCTGTCATTCCATCTTCCTTTCTCATTTCCAGGAGCCTGCTGATARATTCTTCACAAGTACAAATGTCTGGGCTCAGTGCAGGAATAACCAAGCAAAGTCCTGAAGATCCTTTATGCTGAGTTGTTCCTCAGGATTTCCACAGGAAAGAGACAATGTGGAACAAGCATGTTGTCATCTCTCAGCTTCAATAAATATTTGGAGCCAAACTCTCATGAAACAATAAATTCCATATCCAAACATTCYCTTAGGTTAATTCCAACTGAATGTCATCCCAGCCTTCTACTTTCCAGTCATTTTCCCCATTTTAACACTATCCATGAGGTGCTCCCTATCCCATTAAAAGCCATTAATGACAATGTTCAGCAGTGTCAGTCCCACTATTGACCCCAGAAGAAAAGTGCCAGCAGCTGGTCCCCAGTTGCACATCCTGCTGATGCCCATTGTTCCACAAGCTCAGTGGTCCAGTTTTCCCACCTGATTTTCAGCCCATCCACCCAGTTCACATCTCTCTGAACTTACAGTCATCTCACCACAGTGTCACTGCTCCCATTTGTTCCCAATTTTTGTGTTGCTTTAGGGGAACTGGAAAACAGAGCTCTCAGGTAAAACAAAGCAGAGCAGCAGCAATTGGTTCAGCTCACATCCAGACTTCTGAAGCATCAGAAGCTATCAACCTTGCCTGCTGTAAAGATGCTTGGCATCCTAGGAAGTCAGGAGCTGGCTTTAGATGACTTGGGGTATCTTTACCTCTGGAGTTTTCTTTTTGTGATTCCAGATGTGCATCTGATAARCATTAGCTCATATTTTCATACCTGTCAGTCTCAAGGCTGGCAGTGAGTTGTGCCAGAAGAAAGCTGTTCTGCACTTTTTTCAGTCCAAGGGAGAGTTTTGGGGAGCACCGAAGAAAGAAGTCATCCCAGGAGTCCTTTGGTCAGAAAAGATGATGCTCCAAGTCCAAAATGCAACTTGGGACAGCGTCCTTTGCTTAGTTAAATCCAAAGATCAAGGTCTGTGGCGTTGCCCTATCATTTTGCAACTGCAAAAGCCTGGATCCACTGTTCCTCCTGCTGAACTAACAGCACTGGGGGTTCATYTCTGTAACCTAAACACTGCCAGGGGACCATGGCCATGCCACTCTGTGGCCCTGAGATTGCCTGGCACACTCTGGTCACACCCCTATTGCTAAATTCCCTTCACTATAACACAGGGTTGTTGCCTCATCTTTCCCATAGGAAATGGATCACAGAYACAAAAGTTGTGAGTCAAGAGAAGTAAAAAGGCATAAATCTTTCTTTTTCAAATGGTACATCTGTATGTACATTTTATGCAGGTATAAAAGAACCAAAATCAAGAGTCAAGGCTTTGGATGCACCCAGCATTGCTGATGATGCAGCTGACTTCAGCAGGGGCCATTAACTTAATGCTGAGCACTTCTGCCTCAAATAAAACAGCTCGATACAACTATTTTGRGAGAAAATGCAGGCATAGGACTCAAGCTCTTTGGAAACCTATTCTAGGCTTCATCCCTTCCTGTGACAAGGAACAAATCAGAACATTGTTTGATGATACTGCTTTTCCACTTAGCAAAGCACTATTAGTATAATAATCTACTAAAATATATAAAGAACAGGAAAGGCAGACAACATTGGCAATGCTATCTGCTGTTGCTATTATTATTTTATTATATAGGTATTAATTTTGGATTTGATCCCCAGGAAATGAAATTTAGAAGCACAGATAAAAATGGCAGTTTGACCAGYTCATTCTGAAAAGTTCAAGAGCAGCAAAGTGTGAGACAAGAGCTATCAGGCTTTATCTCCAATCACTCCTGAGACATGGATGAGCTTATGGACAACTCTATCAAATTCAGTGCCTATCTCTGAAAAYAGGGGGGAAAAGAAGTCTTTGGCACTTGAGTTAGGCACAACATAAMATTCTGGGACAACCCCTAAAATCTTAAAATCTTTAACATTTTTTCTTAATTTAAATGAAGCCTAAGAGTGGTTGCATCTAAATTTGGAAATTCACATAAAAGTACAACTCAGAGAAGAATTTGCAAGAACAAATCAAAACAAATTAAATATCTGTTTGTCATATCCAGTTTAATAAATTTTTGACAGTGTTTTATCTGAGTTTCTCATGTATAAGTTAAAGTAACATGGACAGAACTAYAGTAAAGTGGTTCTGCTGCTGTTCATAATCACAAAGCAGTTAGTAACTGTCACAGTCAAAGTGGAAAAAGATATCCAGTAGTTTCCCTCAAGTATCTGATCTGGATCTGTACAATGTATTCATTAATGACCTGAATCATGAACCAGGCTTGTAATTGCTAGAAAGTTTGTAGTTAATCCTGGGTTGAGTTTGGGAGTGGACAGATGACCAGCTTGCTAATCTTTGCTATTCATCTCTTTACTGTAACACAACCCAGATGATTATGGCAAGAAAATAAATATTAAAATAAATGTATTTTAAATAGAGTACGTAATGCTACCCAAATGCTGGGTTTGAGGCTTATTCTGCAAAGTATTTGTTCTGTCCATTTGTTATATCCTGAATAAACACAACTGCTTTTCTATGCTGCAATACTTTTCCCTTGAGATTTAAAGGGCACTCTTCAGAGCCAAGCAATTTTGCAAACCCTCCACAGATTTTTAAAGCTGAAGGGAACCATTTTAATTATGCAGCCTTATCTCCAGCCTAATACGTGAAATAGATGAATACATGAGAAACAGGTTCAAGACATCCCAAGTTTTTTTAAGAGAGCTGTAATTATCTGGAACTGATGTATTCGTCTTCCTCTCAGGCCACCACCCTGGAATCTTCTTCTGCCATTTCCAATTTACTGAGCTGGGCATGGATTTAAGCCATTGCTGACCCTGGAGGAAAACCACAGCTTTGCCACAGACTGGTTTAGATTTAGGCCAGGGAGTCCAGGCCCCAGCTTGAAATGCAGAGGTCAAACTTCAGTAACCAGAAATAATCTTCAGAGCTTTAAAATGGCAGGGATCCAAGGATCCAGCTTTCTCCTTGGTTTGATAAATGCTGCCCTAAAGTAAATCCTGGAGGATTTGTGTGCTTCTCACATATCTAGAGGTATTCAACATCTTTGTCAGCTTCTAGCAAAAGCACTGAGGCTGCAGAGTAGGCATCTTTGGAGAGGTGGAGATGGGACTTAGGGCCCTGTAACTGTGATGGACAGACTCAGGAGGTAGGGGAACCCTGTCCCTCTGTCTATTTGCCACAAGAGATTGTCAGACACCAACCATGCTTTCGCATTTTCCACATGCAGGGAAGTGGAGAGGTCTGACGGCCTCCAGCTCTCACTCCCTTTTATATCCTCGTGATCACAACAGAAATGATAAAGAAGCAGCAAGAAAATTTTATGTTTAAGGCAGGTTTTAAGTAGGAAGGTGGGCAGCACTATTTTTGTTTTTGTAAAGAAGGGGGAAAAAGCCCTTCTGGATGAATCCTGGTGAAGGGCAGCCTACAGCAAGAGAAATCCCTGTTCCCCTCCATTCCTCATCATCCCTCCTGCCTTCCCACAAATTTCTCCCTGGTTCAAGTGCTCACTGCAGGCAAGCAGGGTCTCAAATTTATGTCTCATCTGAGCTGTGGCTCTTCTGAGCACGATAATGTTCATTTAACACAGAACCATAACACTGGATCAGGTATCACCTGAGGGGGAAAACGTGCCACCTCTGGAGGCACAGATACAACTTCCTCAGCACCTGGGTGTTCTTGGAGAGCTCTTCACTTACTAATTTGTTTTTTAATATATACTGCTATTCAATAATGGTAGAGGAGGCTGCTGGGTCTGGGAAGAAAATAAGAAACCTTAGCTGAGCAGAGACGTGGCTTCAGAATGGATATCCAGGGATTCATGTCACACAAGGCTCACAAAACTCAAACCCTGCTGGGATTTGTTTTCTTCTCTGAGTAAATTATGTGACATGGAGGGAGAGTCCTGCAGGAAACCTAAGCAGGGGATTCCAGCTTCAAGTCAAGGGGACAGCATGGAAAAACAAACCCAGGTATGAGAAACCTCCWCTGTTTTCAGCTACAGGCTTGAAGATACCTTGGCTCTCCCCAGCCTCTGACATGAATTAGTTTGGTTTTCTGGCTTCCTTCAGAGCTTGACATGAGAGACAGTGCCTCTGTCCCAATGGAGAAGCTCTGCTTCCTGTTATTCTTGCCTCTCTCAAATCCTCTTGCTGTGTGTCCACACACACGGCAGAGCAGCAAATCCACTGCAGCAACCCCAAAGCACCTTTTGGGAAGATATTGATTTTTCCTATTATCCATTTCCTCTCCAGACTCAAGCAAGGAAGTGAAAAACCAAGGAAAATATAAAAATCAGTCAGCCTTGCTGTGGGTACACACTTGGGACTCCCCTAGCCTGAAGTGGGATGTGTGTTTGTGCATATCTGGATCCTTCAGTTGTTGTGAGATGTAAAGCTTGCTCTGAAGAGCTTTAATCCAGAGCCAGTTTTGGATTCAAACCATCAAATTATCCAAATACAACAATTTTTTGCTTTGGCTAATTCACAGTTAGAAAGCTGCTAGAAGGTTTCCARGGTCTGGAAGTTCTTCTTTGCCTCTTGTCTTCCTGTTTTACCTGTGACTGGAGGCAAAAATGCTGTGCTGCAAAAGATGCTCTTCACATTCAATTCCCTCTTTAAATGGAATATAGCAGCTCTTTCCAAAACAGAGAAGAACTCAACTAAATTCTTTCAGCCCCCTCAAGGGTCAGTTCAAGGCTTTGACAATGACTTTGGGTCACTTCTGATTTCATCCAACTGTATTTGACCAGCCCTAATTGCACCAGCACATCTGGAAATGCTACACTAAGGCCCTGCCAGCACTTTCATTTATAAACCCTCCTGTTTTCATGGGTTTGTAACTTTTCCTGAAGAAAAAAATAAAGGAACAGCAGAAGGGATGAAACTTGATATAAAAACTTCTCAGCTGGGGAGCAATTTTTGTATGTGTGTTGCAATATTTCAAGGAAATCAAATCAACCCATTTTGAAAATGACAAAAGAATTAATAGGAAGGGGTGGGAAGGTAGAAGAGCATTTTCTACAGTTTGCTTTTTTCTTTACTTGAAGCATATAGGGAAAAATGTTGCAGCTATAAACCATTTCTCAACTCTGACCTGTGGCTTGGGTTAGGGGCTTTGGATGATTCTTTCAAGGGACTGCAAAGAAAAAGATTGTTTGCCCACAGCACCTGCCTAGAAGTCACTCTGAGGGACRAAAACCATCAGTATGTTCCTATTATTTGGTGCAAGGTGATGTGAATGGCTGAAAACTCTGGGAGCAGCTGGGATCTCTGCTGCTTAAAAAAGAATATGGGCTTGTTTAGCAGCACTGTTTGACAGAGGAATTGCTAGAGCATGATCCTTCCAGACATGRAGAAAAGCATGACTGTCTCTTTCCAGACAATCCTTCCTGGGGTTTACTCCAAAGCCCCTGGCTGAGGGAAGGTCCCACTCCCCAAAGGCTGCTTGTGGTGAACACTGAATAATCCACAGGGGGGGACACTAATTCTGTGGGGAAGATAAATACAAACACCTATGAATCAGTCACAGGATCACATTATGGGTAATGAAGTTCTACTTTCACAGTCATGAAATGGCAAAACAAGAAAAGCTCACAGGAGCTGGTTCCTGCAGGACGTTAGGAAGGTACTGCTGAGATGCTTCARAGAATCATGAAATGGTTTGAGTTGGAAGGCACCTAAATCTATTTCCAGCCCCTTGACATGGGCAGTATACCTCAGGTGGCACTAAGCAGCTGAATCACACAATATTTATATATATTTACTAATAACTGAAGAACTTACTGGACTTCAGTGTTTCCACAACAACTTTGTGCCCTCTACCTACAGTGAGAACTCAGACATCTCCACCCAGCTACCAAAATTACCCAGAGCCTCCATCCATCTCTCTGCATCAGGAACCACACAGTCAAAGAACAACTCCAATTCCTTGGTCTCAGGAAGCAGGGGAAAGGAGCACAGTGTTTTTTCCTGCACCCACTACACTGACACAGCACACATTAAAAATACTTGCCAAGGTTATTACTGCAGATGACCCTTGATCCATAGATCAGGCTCAGCTTCATCAAAAACACATGAAGTTTTATCTGAATTCTTGCATTGCTCCAAGTTATGGGGCAGATTGTAACCCAGTTTGGCATAAAATGTTATTTGCAAGTRACCCCCTCTCTCTATTGACTATTGACAGCCCCCCTGCCTCAGAGACAAAGGTCCAGCCAAAGACATTCTCTATTCCATGATTGTCCAGACACTCACGGGCTGTAACAGAAGCTTGAATGCATGTGAGCACTAAATGTGGGTGTCTTAGCCTGGAGCCTATCCAAGTTAGTAATTTTATGGAGATGWCTTCCAATCCTCATCCACAGCATCCAACAGCTTCTGCAGCATGGCATCAGCCTCTGTGCTGCATTACATCACAGTTGCAACAAACACAGCCAACTGTGGCAGGTCAGCTTGCAAAAACATAATAATTTGCTTGAGTCCCTGAGCCACAACCCTTAAACAGCTTAGATGCAAATGTGCAATTTGTATTCTCACCAATTCAAAGACACTGAAATTCTAATGTATGTAGGTTGATAAGAACTTGATGGAAGGAGAAGGATTTTATTACAGTTTTTTTAAGCCAGTCTCTTGTCTAGATGGAGCTGAAAGCACTGTGGAAGCATWCTGGGAATTGTATTCATTACACAAACCAGCCTGGCTAAAATCAGAAACTCATTGACATGTCTTCACTTGGGTGAGCCAAATTGGAAACTGTGGCTTTGGTGACAACAATTGCACAAGTACAAAACTATTAACTTCTGGAATAATAGTCACAGGTCAGGTCATCTGTGACCAAGAAAGATGAACTGGAAATCAGGATGGTGCAGAGAAGGGCACTGGGATCATCTAAGGAATGTGGAATTTCATACACAGGAGAAGATGCTTGTTTTAAGTATCAGAACAGGAGCTGAAAGTTGATATGACTATTTAAACWACAGGACAATTTTGGCATGAGGACAAATGGGTACAAACTGTCCATGAATGAATTTCAGATGGACATTAGAAAAGAGTTTCAAACTGTCAGAAGAGTGAGGGTTTGAAGCAGCCTTCCCATAGGAGTAGTTATGGCATGAAACCTAACCCCTTTTATGAAGGAACACACCAAATTTATGGACAGATTATGTTACATGGGAGGCTGAGGTAGCATGTGGCTGAATTGGTTGATCCGCAAGGCTCCATTCAGGCTACCTCTGAAAAATTTTGGAATTCAATTTTCAAATGCCCTTTGTACTTTCTGTATGTAATACTGAGAGTAGAAATGCTTTCACTTTGCTGCTAGAGCACTCTATTGTGTTATTTCTACCTTGGACAAACAAAGGAAGTAGTTGGAATACCACAGGAAAAGCTGATTTTGTGACATTACAGACACTAAAACAGAAAGATAAGGTAAAAGAAAAACAGTCCATGTGCTTTCAYGCATGCATTCATTAACACCCTCTGTAAGATTTTGGTATTAGACCCTCAGGAACACCTATTTTTATTTTGTTTACCTAGACCCTGAGCAAAGTGTGCCAGATTCATGTTATACACAGGGAATGAGCATAAGAATTAATGCACAATTCAAAGCATGTCAGTGGCAGGCAAAGGAGCACAGAGGAGAAATATGTGGTAAATAAATAAACTGTTTTCAAAAATTAAGGCATTATATCTGTATTAGCCCAGGACAGTTGTCTAGAATTAGTCATTTTGGAATGGGACCCACTTCACTTAGATCCCAATTCTGTGACAGACAACAAGCCAGTCCATATGCACCTTTATTTAATCAGWAACTTTTCTGGACTCTTATATGTACCACTCAGATTCTGTTCTGATCCAAGTTCTAGCCTTTCCCAAGTCTATATAACTTTGTTTTCACCAAAGTTTTCCCAAGAGGGCTTTAGAGTCAGAGGTAACAAAGATGACGTGGTAGTGTCTTCCTCCTAAGAATTTAAAAGCTGCAGTTCTAGAATCAGTTCTCTCTCTGTGATTAAGGTATGCACACCTTTTGCAGGAAGGCACTGGAATTTTTCAGCAGGAAACACACAGACTGAGCAGGCAGAATTTTGGGCTCCCCACCTTCCAGATCCTACAGATTCCTGCATCGGAGCTTTTGTCTCTAAGTAGCTCAGCAGTTCTCTCCACAACTGAGCATTGTCTGTGGTTTAAACAGCCCCTGCAAAAAAAATTTGTTTTCAGGCTACTTAGAGACCCCAGCTCAAAGCAACAGAGTGTCCTGTGCCTGCACAACAAGAAAACTGACACCTGTTAGAAAAAAGAAAGGATCATGATCTAATTCAAAAGCATGAATGTACAAAACAGAATGGAAAAGACCATTCAGATCAGATTTGGCCATTGGTCATCGCTCTCCAGTTTTCCTCTGACAGCTTTGCTGCCTGAGCATTGCTCAGGAACARGATCTAGGAAGCAGCATAGTCAAATGGGGTTGTTCCATAAAAAAAATTTCCTTTGTAATCTGTCTCTTTTCCACTTTGATCTACTCCAGATCATGGTGTAAGGMTTCTATTTATTTAATGAAGATGTGCACCACTGTTGATCATACACAGCTACATCCACTAACTGGCAAAGTGCTGAGGACCATCATAAAACCATAAAGAACTTAGAACCCATGTCGCTTCTCATCGGCCTCCAAAAATTCCATCCATTTTGTCAGACATTACTTTCTGTTCCAGMAACTCTCCCAATTCCTTTATATCAGCTTATATTTTTCCAGATGTTTTGTGATCTCATCCTCTGCTAATGTCTCCAAGACCTTGGCTACTGTCAAAATCTAATTTTATTGCAAGCCTGCAACTCCCTGATTTCACCTTTGTATGGAATRGGTTTTTACATTTGCATTGTTCTTGTCCCTTAGTACTCTTTCCTGTTGCAATAAGCTCCTAAGTTTTCTTTAGCTGAACAGTATCCTCTTCCATCATCTCTTTCATAAGGTTCAGGTGTGACCAGCTGAGCCCAACAGCTGTCTCTTCTTTCTGGTGATTTTTAATTTTTTTCTTTTTTTTTATTTTTAAGATTGATCCTCAGATTGCTTTGGCTTTCAGAATCTTTTTTTTCTTTAATTTCTGGCACTGTATTTTGTTTCTTCCTGGAGACCTACTTATCACTGATGGTAGAATACTAAGGCTGAAGTAATGATGATACATTAGCTAAGACAATCCACAGACTGACCATTGTTTATAGAGCTTTTTATGTCCAGACAAGACTGGTAGTGATAAAAGATAATTAATATCAGGTGTCTTCTTACTGTTTTATGTGCCAGTGAAAAAACTGCTCAGTTTACTGAAATTTTCATCTGGAATATCAGACCTGGCAGATTGTTCAGAAGTTCTGTGGTCACGTGTGCTGGCAGAATGTGTTCATGTGGATGAAATGGTCACAACTAAGGGATGCAGTAGCTGAAAATCAGCTAATTTGTCCACCATGAATGTGTCCAGACCTACGAGGAAAGGGAAGAACAGATTTGTACTGAGACATCCCCTCTTCCCATCATGGAGGTGAAAAGATTTGGGCCAGTCCTGACCTGGAGGAGTGATTTGAGTCCAGGCACCTTGCAGTCCTCTAGGATACCCTAAAGATGTCACTCACTTTGGAAACATCTTGCAGTATATAAAAACAGTCAAACCCAAGGGGATATATGACAACTTCAAAAATGCTTAACATTTACCAAATTGTATGGTCCATTTGTAACTCACCCTCAAATTTTGTGGATAACATGTATTTCTATTTTAATATTATGTGCAGTTTTAAGAAACATAGTTACAGTTACATAAAACTTATATTTTTTTTAATAGAGAAAAAATAAATCTCATTTTAAAGCCAAAAGCTGGCAGTCTAGTTGTTGAGTAGCTTTATAATTCTTCAGATCAGGCAAGAACCCCTTTTCATCAAGCCAAACAGAAGCTTTGTGCTTTGAAAATGGTTTGACTGGGTGCAGGAATTGTTGCCTAAACAGGAACCAAGGATCTGCACAAAGCTCTTGTTTTCTCTATACCTTTTCCTTAACTAACTGGAGGGTTTAGTTCTTCATGGGCTCAGTTTAGCATCTTTTCTGTGGTTCCAAAGTTGAGCAAGTCAAATGTAGGAAGATTGCCTTACACTGAAGGAGCATAAATACTTTTATATCCAAGCACTCAATTTATTGAACAAAACCTGAATTCCTCCCTCCAAGCTTTTAGTCACACACAGGTGGTTCCACTCTCTTTGTCATTGCTCTGTTCTCTCAGGGGAAGAGGCTTTTAGGTCATTGGGGTCACATGGAGTCTGATGGTGCAGATTCAAGTCTACTTAGCAGTAGACTTGGACAATTCACAGGGGCTGATACCTGTACCAAAGGATTGGGGGATCACAGCTCTCAGAGATGTAGGACTATGTTTGATTCATTGCTGCTCTGCTTTGTAGGAAATTTCCACAAGAACTTGCACAAGGACTTTTTGTTTCTTTGTTTGCAGTCCTCCTCTCCACCCAACAAGCATGAGGTTCCTAATATAGCTTTGAGGTTCCTAATATAGCTTTGAATCAGCTTCCTATTCCACCTGAAAAGTGGGGCTAATGGCACCGTCCTCCTTAATTGGTGTGATTTAAAACAAATGCACTGAGGGCTTTCAACTGCCACTCAAGATAATGGAAGTTGGTGGCAATTTAGTACCAGTAGATATAAATAACCAGTAGATGGGACCCCACAGGCTTTGAGATTTTAGTACATTATTTGAACAGTTTAGATTATTCTACCACTCAAATCAGTGACAGAGTTTCCTTGGTTGGCAGCAGGATAAGAACTGTGTAACAGATAAGTGTCCTTGAATAAGAGCCCCATGTATCTACAAGCATTAGTCATTTTTAGCACAGGAGTTATACAGAGAGTTGAAACTGGTGATAACTTCCCTTCTTGCTGAGTTTGTGCAAACATTTCCTGAGGCTTGCAGTTTTACCACAATAGAAGGCTTTTAAAGCTTGAATGGGGATAGCTTGAATTATTAGCATCGGTCCCCCAGCCCAACCACAAGCATGTCTGAGCAGCTCTTGCTGATAACACACTGCAACAACTACATTTTCCTCACACATACCCACAAAATAAGCTGATACTCGTGATCACCACCACGTAGGAAATCACTGGTTTGATGGGACTGCTRCCCCCAAATAACCTTTCAGCTTCTTCCCTCCATTTTTAGCCTGACCATTTCAACACACAGTGCAAGTGATTTCTCAGTGAAACCACAGGTTAACAGGCATTAACCACTTTGTTAACAGGTATTGACGGCACCCGAGGCCAGCAGAGTCAGTGGCTCTCTGGGATGACTAAAGCAGCAGGTTTGGTGCTCTGTGACTGCACTCCAGGTGGGAGGGTTTCCTCACACTCCTGGCATGCAAGAATGGCTCTGGGAGCCATCCCACTGGTTTCACCCTGGCTTTCAGCATTCATAGCCAGAGGGACCCCCTAAGTGCAGGAAAGCAGGTCATAAAACAGAGACTTCATTTCCTTSCACCCGTGAGGAGAGCAATGCTCCATCCCAGCTGAAGGCCAGCAGCATGTTCATAACTCAGTGACTTAATATTTCCTTGCCTGATGCTGGCTCTCCTCCAGTTTCTCTCAGTGGCCAGCTATGGCATTCTCCTCCCATATGTACACAGGCCACCAGGAAATGCTGACTACTCCCTAAGGAACCTCACTGCTAACCCCATCCCGGCCCAGCAGTTCCCTTTTCAATACTCAGTTATCCCCCCATCACTTTTCCTGTCCAAATTCCTCCACCTGAGCTCGCATCTGCTCACAAGTCATGATATGAAAGGTGTCTATGAAGGGTTGGCAGATTTCTCAGTTTAGGCTTGAGCCAAGCACAGAAATCTGTCCAAGGAGCCAGCCCAGGTTTGCTGAGGCCACCACACTTTTATATGCACCTCTGTGTCCAGGCAGCTGAGGACACCAAGGGACAGGTTGTAGCCACTAAAGTCACCCATGATTTGTCATTCCTTTCCCACAAAGGTTTCCACATATAATCCCAGGCTTCACAGAATCATTAAGGTTGGAAAAACCTCTAAAATACTGGAGTTCAACCATTCACCACCATATTCACCACTAAACCATGTCCCCAAGTGCCGCATCCACCGACCTTTAGAACACCTTCATTGATGGTGATTCCAGCAGTTCCCTGGGCAGCCCATTCCAATGACTGACCAGTCTTTCAAGTGAAGAATTCTTCACCTAATATCTAACCTAAACCTGTCCTGGTGCAGCTGGGAAAGCTGTCTTTAAATTTAACTGAGAAGGCTAAGAGAGGGGTTTCATATCTGAATATTTTTYTTCTTTTCTCTTTTCTCATTCTTCTCTGATGAAAGAGAAAAAAAATAGGTTTTTTTCAATCACTTTCTTCTTAAAAATACTTCTTTTTCCCAATAGATCCTCTAATAATCATTGTTGCRGTGAGCATTTCTTTCTGTCCTAAAAAATTATGGATAATGTTGCATTTGCAAAAACTTCTRCAATACTGCTATAAAATCAGTGGGACTAACAGGAATAACTGAATATGTTTGTTTAAGTCTCAGCAAGACACAGCATCCATACTGCAAAAAAGCAARGGTAAAGGTACCTGCCACTGTAATGTTTAACTTTAGGAACTAAACCACTTGAAAATGAGAAGGTCAGGAGATTTTTAAGAAATAAAAAGGCACAGCTAAAAGGCTCAAATGACAGCAGTTGCTATGGAGACTTTTAAAAATGAGGTACCGTAATGATTTACAATATTGATCAACTAAAATTCTCCCTGAAATTTCCTCTGATTTTATCTCCTTTTAAAAGATAAGAAAGTTGATATATTTTTTTATAAAAGGGAGGAAGAAGAGCATACTATATTATGTTAAATATTAATACATTAATAAAGCAGGACAAGAAATAGTTTGAGGAAACTTCTGCCAAAACAAATGAAAAACACCTTAAAAATGTTCTAAATACTTTTATTTGAAAACCAGTTTGTCAGAGAGCTCAAAGGAATAACAATTGATTCAAATAAAAGGCAGTTCTCAGACAAGATTAAGACTCAGCAGAAAAGTTCAAAACTTCTTGGTCAACAAACAGTGAAAGGTTCTTGCAACAAAACGTTCCTCTGTGTTGGATTAAGCTCAAGAACTATGTCAAGATGAAGTGTTATTAGCAGAAATTTTAGAACAAGTCAATAAAATTTAGCGGTAAGAAATGGACAAGACTAGATGTCGTTCACTCATGAATACTGAAGAAATTTACATACAAAACATAAAACTTATTAATTGTGATATGGGATCCAACGCTTACWTAGGACCCCATGCTGGAGGAGAAGACTACACCAGCCATAAAGATATCTCTAAAAGCTCCAAACATCATATTGGGAATGCCAAGTAATATTCCAACTTCTCTTTAATGTCCCTTGGTAGACATTGCATTAAATTTCCCTGGAAACATTCAAGGTCAGGTTGGACAGGGCTCTGAAGATCCTGATCCTCTGGAAGGTGTTCCTGTTCATCACAGGGGGTTTTGACTGGGTGATGTTTAAAGATCCCTTCCAGCTCAAATAATTTTGTGATTCTATGAAAAAGCAGAATTAGTAGACAGTAGATCCGATAAAAGGAAMACAGCACCACATTTCTCAAAGATCAGGAGTCATAAATTTATTAGAAACCTCTGAAGGAATAAAAGGGGATGTAGAGTTTGGGAAGCCAGTTGGACCACTCAGATTGTTCAAAAGCTRTCAACAAAATCCCCCAGCAAACTATTTTTAAGAAATTAACCTTTCACAGTGCAGTAAAAAATATCTTGACACACACTAATGGCTGAAAAGTTGAAATTAAGTTTGGTGGAGTTTTTTTGTTTGCTTGCTTGCTTTTTTTCTTTCTGTCTTTTTTTTTTTTTTTTAATGGGGAAAGAATTTTTCCATGTGGCTGAAACAAGAAGGCATCTGAATCTTGTTGCTTGTTTTCCCCTCCCTCAGCACTAGATTTTGCTCAAACTCCTCTGTGCCTCAGTTTCAGGGTACAAAATGGAAAGAACATGYCTTCCCTTTCCTTGGGGCTCCTTATCTCATTGCTCTGTGCAAAGCTGTTGTAAATCTGAATAGTAAAAGTGCAAAGAATTAGAGCTCATTAATATTAGTTAATACTGYTTTCGCCGCACATAACAATTTGACTTTGGAAAGTCCAGTCTACATAAAAAAGAGAAACCCTTCTTTGTACTTGGTGTGGATGGATTATGATCATTCTAGGACTCTAGTTATGTTTGTTGGCATAAACTTAAACAAGTTTCAAACAGCCAAAGTAAAAATAAATCTTATTATTGTACATTTATACTAAGCGGGGTTCACAGTTTCCTCTTTATTTTTTTTAGATTACTATTTTGATTTTTTCCCCTGAAAAACAAATACTGGAATATAATGTTATTTTAACTTTGAAATTTATGGTCTTCCTGACAACAGGTAGTCACAGTTGCATTCTTGCAAAAGAAAACAAAATTAAAAATATAGACACAGGAAATAAAATTAATTTTAAAATATATGAAAACATTTATTCTGTGCATCAGCCCAAGTGAACAGACAAGTCTCTGACTGATACCCACCACAGACTGCAGTTTCTTGAATTGATTGATTAATAGGACAGAAATGAGGAGGTGTGAATTTATTTTGGACTTCAACGGGGTTGAACAAGGTTTGGCACAGTTCAGCTGGACTTAATCTGCATTTTAAAGTCTATGAACAGTGACCACCTACTGGCACCCTTCAATGTGTTAGGTCCCATAGAAAGGAAACATTTTGCACCAGACTTCATTTCAGCTAATGTTCCTGGATTTATAAAGGTACTAAAAAGGCAACAGCAATCTGATTTCAAACTAACAAAATACCCCTTTTCCCTTAGCGGGATCGAAACTCAACAGAAGATTCAGGGAAGGAGGAGGAGGGTAGGTGGGATTGGAGAAACAATTTCTCATTGTTTGGAGGTAGATTGTTCTTTTGAGGGCAACATTACCCTGAAAATAAAATTAAATTCCTTTCGGGTGTTTTCACCATTAAGCATCAATATTTTCATTTAACTGCATGAAAGGTAGTAAAGMAGTAATAAATAACAGTTCAAATGGGAAAAAGCTGCAGAGGAGAAAAAAATGCTGAAATGCAGAGAATTTTATCTGAGCTAAAAAAAATGGAAGCAGAAAGATCTCACTGTATTTTGCAGCAAGGATAATTAAAAACAAAGCCGTCTTTTAAGACAGAGCACACATTCCCCACCATCTCCTTTYTCTGGCAAAGCCAAGAAACACCCTCTGAAGTAAAGCAACCATAACAAGAAAAGGCATCTTCTTGAAGAAATTTTGACTCATAGTTTACTGCTTTATAAGCAGTTCAATAGAAAGATGTTCCATGCCAAGGCAACAAGTCAAGAATTCACATTTTTAATGCTAGTTTAGTCTCCTATGTGATTATTTTTACAACATCTGCAATTAAAGACAGATTTTTCAGCTCCCTGATTGTGACTGGATAGAAAACGGTTTGCACACACACAAACACAGAGGGAAGGAAAACACCACCTCTCTCTGTAATGGTCTTCATTAAAAACAGCTTTCCCCAGCTTCTGTTTTATTTCATTTTGATGATTTAAATTTTTCCTGTCTGGTAAGTGGTGTTTTCTTTTTCTTCCTTACACTTCACTGGTCCAAAGGAAAAATCTGATAGTCCAAACTCTGGCATTTTCACTCCTTTTTTCAGAAAAGCCTTGTCGTGCTTGCAGGGAAACGATGGGGCTGGGGTGGGAGGGAGAAAGGGAAAACTTAAAACCTGCAGAATCACTGCTGAAACTGCGGGTTATTGACACTCACAGAGTTTCTGGGAGAATTTCACGCAGGTCCCAGTAGCATCAGAGACTGGGAGTGGTAAGACTGGTCACCCCTTTGCACCCTATTGCACCTGTCAGAGAGTTAATGACTCAAGGCACGAGTTCACCTTTTAGGCTCCCTTAGCTGCCCACAAGCCTTTTTCTACACTAATCTGCAAACTTTGTCCCTGTGTTTTTCTCAGTTCTCCAGCATGATTTTAAAATAAAAGTATGTCACTGACCATGAAATTGCCTACTGTGCCTTTCAATGCTTCRGCACTTGAGTTGCCAGGACTTGCATCTGTCTTTGCAAACCAAAATTGCTTTGTAGAAGAAAAACAGCAGAAAAAAAAATTCCAGGAATMATTTYGTCGATTCATTATAGCATTTTTATAGACATTGACTTGATTCCAGGTAAAATATGATCTTACAAGAAATTATCATTACTATTAAACTACACTCCAGGTCAAAATTTCTGTGAGTCCGTTTCTTTCCATGAGGGCTCTGGAGATAAATTTGTTTTCCTGTGATCTAAAAGAGAGGGACACATAAAAGTTRTATAGCCTTGAATGTTCCTTCTTTCATTGCCTTTTCTAGGTAAATCTGTCTCCATTCTAGGGATGTGTTGACTCCAGTGCTGGACTGGTGTGCTCAGGAGCCCAGCTCCAGTTCTGTGGGAAATATCAATGGCACTTCAAGGTGGTTCAGGGTTGRCAAATATATGGGGGGTAGGGAGGGAGCACATTTGGAGTTCTCATCCTGGTTGCTTGTTACAATGGGAGTAACCCAGAGGTTTTTGCAATGTGTCAGGTGGGAATGAGGATTTGGGGCTATGCTGAGTGAAGAGGAGTGGGCATTGGCAGAAAACCATCCATTTCAGACYCCAACATCCCTGAATGCCACCAAAGAGGAGATTATCAGGGCATTGTATTTTTATCAGCTGGATCAGCCGTTACCTTGGGGTGGTCTAAACCTTGGTGTTCAACAGTTTAATTTGTTTTTTTTATTAAAGAATAAACCCAAACCACAGATTCCCTCTTGCTCCTTTAATGCCAAAGTCTCAGAGCCATAGGCAGCATGAAGCTGGACTGCCATGCTGCCCAGACCTCCTTTCTTGGGATGGGTTTGGATTTATAACTTGCTAACCCACATCCCAGTGGGAAGGTGGGAGGCTCTGTGTCCACGTTTGTGTGTGTGTGCGCTCACACACGTACGCGGGAAGCGCTGCAGCTCCCGGGGCTCTCCAGGACCCTTTGGAGGGGAAATCCAGACCCGGAGACAAAAAAGAAGGTAGCATTCATGCCCAAGCACATAGTGGGGTAAACATATTTTGTAAATGGAAGTTTGTGACTCACATTGTATGACGGGAGCTGCTGTTTACCCACTGCTGGTCAGATGCCGGCGTTGCCAGAGGCTGAACGATTCAGYGGTGATCACTTATAAATAGTGCTGACCAGAAACAGAAACAGTGCTGAGTTTTCATTTTAAAAAAAAAAACCAAAAAAGTCTTGACTTTTTTTTTCATTTTATTTTAGAAATAGAGTTAAAACTACTGGAGTTAAGACATGCTTTTATTGATATTTCCYCTTTTTTCCTTTCAACACTTTTGTATCGCTCTTATAATTTTGTTTGGTGGTTTAATTTATTTTGCTTAATTTTATTTTTAAATTTTCTTATTTTATTATAATATTTTATCKTGTATTCTATTTTACCTTGTTTCCCCACTGCAAAAAATCAGCAAGGGCAGGAGAAAATAGAAGAAAAAGAAATAATGACATGCAGGTAGATCCTTGCATCTGGGCATATGTTGAAAACTCAAATTCCCATTTTTTAAATTAAAACAGGCTTCAAATTAAAACTACAATTTTTTCACGGAAAAAGTTTTGTTAAAAGAAAAAAAAAGGTTTTAGAATTCCTGATAGTAATAACTTCTGGGTGTTTAGGGCCCACTGGTAGATATAAAACCTAATGTCCCATTTCCCTGGAGAGACAGAGTAGCTCAGGAAAGCTAAAATTTAATAGAAAAAGTAGGATAACTCCTTTGTGCATGAACGTTTTCTGAGAACCTCCCTTTAATTCCCCACTCTGCAGGTCAGCCCTGAATGCCATAAGAGAAAGAGAGAGAGTAAAGATGCGAGGAATCTCGATTTTGCTCTTCAGCCAGCGAGAGCGTCCGTGATGGAGCAGCTGCCTGGGGTGATMCTGTGTTTGCATCCTCCTGCCAAACACAGCCAAATCTCTCCATCGTGTTTTTCCACACTGAAATGAAATACTGTGAATTCCAGGTCAGGTACTCGCTCTTTTTGAAAGYTAAAGTGATCATTTCCCTGTGCCCAGGTTTGATTTCCTGAGCATAAAAGTGATGTGTGTTCTCCAAAGCACTGGCCCACACAAGCTGGGCATGTACCCACAGGCTTTGAAGGTTTCCTTTATGAATCTCACAGAGAAGTGTGGCTTCAGAAATCAGACAAAAGTCTGCCCTAAGTCAGTGGGAGATTTTCTTGTGCAAGGACTCAGGACCACAGAGCATAAAAGCCAGGGGATATTTCTTTTTGCTYCTTACAGGATGATAATCCATGGAACTTTATGAAAATTACAAGTTTTGCTTGCAAGACAGTGGGCAGATGATCAGTCCTTGAGAAAGAAAAATAAAACATTGAGTGCAGGCAATGGGAAATAAAAAGAAGAAAATTAAAGACAATATACTTATTTCTGAGAATGAGCAGTGGAGATGTGGGCACTCCAATTCCAGCTCCTTCCCAGCACATCCTCAGCCCATCGGCCCCTTTCCTCCTAAGGCACAGGACTGTTCCTTCTGATTTGGCAGAAAGTACAAGGAGGGAAATCTGGTAATTTTTTYCCCTGTAAAGGAACAGAGTTCTTTCCTTTTCCACAAGGTGGCAACATAGCTTCAGAGCTTGCAGCATCCTGCAGGGTGCGAAGACGAGAAACTTCCAAACTTTTCAGCTATTTCAAACATATTCTTTTGGACAATTTAAAATTAAGGAGGTAAAAAAACCCATTGTTATAATTTTCACCATTTTTATATTTTCTAAATATGTGATATAGRATTATATCTACCATCTTTTGTACATTTTACTGTGTGTATTACCTATAGGATCCAATTTGCTTTTTGACTTTCTTTACATCTCAGCACAGGGAAAGACTGGTTTAACACTCTTTCACTGAGTGGAGGCTCAAATCTTAAATAAAAAYGGACAAAATAAGAAATGGAATAAAGCCAAGCTTTGATCTTCAAGGTTGATAAGGAACCAAATTTTATTTAGCAWTTTTAGGCAGAGTTTAACTTTACATTTAAGTAACTTAGAATCAAAGTCTGTGTCTTACAGACTATCATTTCATGTTTCTCCTTCTTACCCTAACCCCTATTTATTTTCCTAAACAATTAGTTCTGCTGTCTTAAGCAGCACCTCTAAATTTCACTAATGGCTTCATGGCTATTTCTTCTGTGGAAGTTGAAAGGGAATCAAAGAATTCTATCTTTCTAAAAAATTTATCTCACCCCCTCTGCTTGGTCTGCCCAGTAATAAGGGGATAAAAGCATGACAGGTATGAAAAATAAAACAAAAGACAATGGATGTTGTGAAGTTCAAGGCCCTTTTCTTCCCACTCTGGATCATGCCAGCTCTGATATAAAGGGTGTGAATAATTTGCCATGTGTACCTGACATCCTATTAGCCCCCTAGATCAGAAGGAAAATKATTTGTGGCCATTCTGGGTATCATCAGTTGGTGAAGATCAGGACAGTCAATTCAAAGGTCCTACCATAATGAAAATGGTGTGTCCAGGTGGCCAAGGTGACCAGTGTTACCTGGCCTGYACCAGCATTAGTGTGGCCAAGAGGACCAGAGCAGTGATTGTCCCTCTGTGCTGAGCACTGGTGAGGCCGCACCCCAAATGTTGTGCCCAGTTCTGGGCCCCTCAGTTCAGGAAGGACATTGAGGGGCTGGAGGGTATCCAGAGAAGGGAACAGAGCTGGGGAAGGGTCAGGAGCACAGGTCTGATGAGAAACAACTGAGGGAGCTGGGAGTTTTCCAACCTTAATGATTCTGTGATTCTATGATCCTGTGGCTTCATCACCTTGTATCTACTTCAGCTATGGATCCAAGCAAGGCTCCTGTAACTTTCCAACCACACTCTCTGCCTACTACATCAGCAGCCTTTTCTTTTCTGAGCTCTTCAATCTCTTTGAGTGTGTCTGCACTAGGGCAGCTCAAGAGATGTCCTAAGGCCATGTTATCCAGCTCYGGATACTCCACTACTTCAGGGCACGTTCCTGGCCACCTGTAGAGCCAAATGAACCTGTCTTGCCACCTCTGTGCACACTGCATTGCTCCCAGCTGCCCTTGCCACCACGGTATCAGGCACACTTAGAATAGTGGTTCCCCAAAATTACACCCTGTTCTCTGCTACCAAGGCAAATGGGAGCAATGGGCAAGCAAAACTCAAGTTGCTTTCATGCTTCTCATGAGTGTTTGGAACTAGATGAGCTTTAAGGTCCCTTCCAGCCCAAACCACTCTGTATTTCTATGGAGGGTGGTACTGGCTCTACAGAGCAATGTGGCAAATGTGTGCATAATGTATTCAGAGATGAGGGTTATTTTGGATACAAGCTCCAAGTGTGGGAATGACCCTTCCAAACATGTTGCCAGGCTTATTCCAAAGCATTGTTGGCAGTATCAGGCCTGGTGCTGGTGAAATGTTTCCACCTCTTTATAGATCATTGCTGCTGAAACACCCCTGAGATGAGAGCTGAGTGCAGACTGTGTCTTTCATTAACCCCTCTGCAATCACCAAGTCTCCTGCTGCTCAGAGGGGGACTGGGAGTGGGGGCTTTCCTTTGGCTGTGCCTGTCTCTTCCCAAACCAAGTTTCTCCACTATTCCATGGAGAGCAACCATATGTTTGTTTTTAGTTGGGCTGCTGGGCCCAGAGATGCCTTAATAATGGACACTCATTTGATTTGTGTATAAATTAGTAACTAGAGAGGGCAACTCAGCTCTTATTTTTTACAGCCCTGGTTTCTCCGAGGAAACCTTGGACACTGCTCTTGATTAACAGCTCAGATTGGAGCTCAGAGTGCTGATACAAGGCTGCTCCCCTGTTAGCAGCTGCACAGGCTTTAACTTTTCCTTTCTTCCTCCTCTCCTCCCCCCCATTTTTTTTTTCCGTTGTAACTCAGAGTGCATTTTTGCAAGATATCCCTGAAATTACTATTACTACATCACAATATTAGATCAATGCAGTGGTAACACACTCCAGATTGTTATGGCATTCGCATCTTGATGCCTTCCATACTGTCTTGTGGAATCTAACCTAATACCACGATTAAAATGCCTTTTCCATTTCTCTAAGACACTCTGCCTGCTGCCATTACATAAACGTCTGCCTATCTCGGGTTTTGTGCTGGCACCCAGCACTGGGGTCTTTGGGAGCCTAATGAAAAGAACCTCCACTCATTAAAGGGAGATGGAGGCTCTTGCCAAAGCCTGGGATTAAATTAGAGTCTGTTCGGTTTCTCTTCTCACTGACATCATTATGAATCAAGAAAAACACTCCATTCAAGTTGTCTTAGAGCAGTGTAAAATCAGTGTGAGTTCAGAATCAAGCCCATTCAGTTTAATGTCAGCCTCCCTCCATCTCCTCTGGCAGCTTGTTCCCATTCTCAACTCACCTGCTGAAAACAGCAATCCTTGTTGTAATATGGTTCCTTCTCATGGGAAAGCAGCAAGCTTCAGRGACAGGAACTTTTCAAAAGTCATCCTCAGGTGGGATGGGAGAGAGGATAAAAATTACCAAAAGGATGAAAAAAGAAAAGGACACATCTGAGCTCCAACAGTCTTAGTGCCACAATCTTTGAGGGCGGCAGAAAGCACCTTGGTTGCCACCAACAAGAGTAAGCTTCAGGTATTATGTCACCTTGGTCTGACTGCAGAAGGAGAAGCAGCAGCCCATCTCTGGCGAGGCACTGGGACACACTTGACCAGAGAACTTGTGGACACTCCATCCCTGGAAGTGTTCAAGACAAGGTTGGATGGGGTTCGGAGCAACCTGGTTTAGTGTAAGATGTCCCTGCCCATGGAGGGGGTTAGAACAGAATGATTGTGAAGGTCACTTCTTACTTAAACCATTCCATGCTTCTATGTCCCTTGTTGAGAGCTCCAGCCCCAGTCTTGCACCCCTCTTCACATCCCTGTGAGGATTCAGAAAAGTACAGCAGATGCACAGGGGGAGGCACTGCTCGCACCACCAGAATTTCGAAGCCTTTTCTCCAAAGGACTGCACTCKAAATAGCTGGGAATTCTCACTCTTGTTCCACCATGAAAGCAGATAAGTGCTGCTGGCAGAGGAGCCTTCATTTTTCAGTGTCTCCAGGGATAGGAATAAACTTGCCATGAGATTTAATGTCCATCAGGAGCTGTGCTTCTGTAGGCATGKCATCCACAGGCTGGTAAGGGCAGTTTGACACTATCTTGTTCAAGAAGCTGCCACCACACTGAGAGCCAAGGAAGAAAAAAGGAAGCCCTTGATGACAACCCAGCAGGTCTTAAATCCATTTTCCACAAATGTGGAACTATTGGCTTCAGCAGGATCCCACAACACAGTTGGCATTCAACTGAGAAATCTTTGTTGGTGGTATAATGCCAAGGTTTCCTGCATCACCAGCGAAGAAAAATAAAYACTTTCAAGGGGCTCTTTGGGTCTTGGGTGGAAAAAAAAGGCTGCTCCAGAGGGATGGGATGAAGCTGGGCCAAGGAGAACAAGCCATTTGGGAAATCAAATGGATTTAAAAGACCTGTCCATTAAAATATTTGTGTTAGTTAGTCCACAGATTTTCAAAAACCCCTTCCAGGAGGGTCATACTATAATTCCACACAACATTACAACAGCCATCCTGTGCCATTTTCACTTTAAAGCTAAAAAWAACACCTGACTTTCAGGACTGACTCTAGAATGTCTTCACTCTGCTCTTCTGATATTATTAAATCAGGTCAGGTTTCTTATTTTTTCTTAATGATGGCAGATTTCTGGGAGAATTTTCAGTTTGAGGGATGTTTGTACATCTGCTGCCTATGGCAGCAGTGCTAGCKCATGGAATCTTGAATTATTTAGTAAAGTGTGGTGTGGTTTTCCAAGTGCTGGCTCTTGCTAGGTTATCTGGGAGTATTCTCCAAGTGTACCACAATGGAGTTGGACACYCCCCTACTTTCTGTGTCTGTGAGCCCTGCAGAAGCACAGAATCTGTTTAATTTGGTTCATGGCAAACGGAAGCACTGGGACTTACTTGTGCATTGATGTTGGGCACTGGTGATGGGCTCTGTCCCATGCATTAACATCTCTGTGACGCAGATGTTAGTGCCAATCTTCCTTGCAGAGCCACAAGAAAAGCCATGAGATAYAGTGTAAAAACCAAGGGATGTGGAAAAAAAAATCACTGTAATGATTAGAATTATTTGTTCCYGTTCTGTAAAGGGAAATTAATTCAGTTGTGTAAAATGAATAGTTTTAATGAAGTAGGTCTGCAAAAATCCACATGCAAGAACTACAATGTCTCTCTTTTGTGATAAAGAAAATGGTTTGTTAGGCGAAAACAAAGAGTTCTCATAACCACAGTAACATTAATACCAGTGCTAGCAATAATAATATAAATCATAATACAGATAATGGTAATTTTGATAGTAGTAATAAYAATATTATTTCAATTGCACCTCAAATTGAGAAAAACCCATAACAAACAATCAGCCAGCAAATCATTCTCACTGATAACCTGCATGGAAAGCTGCTGGCTAAGTTTAATGGAATTAAATCCTGGTCCTACCTTGAGTMACTATGGAATGCCAACATCTTGTCCTCAGTAATTAAGCATGTAGAAGAGAAAAGCTATTTTTGGCACCACCCACAGGCTACATGGAAGCACTTGGACACACTAGAAAGTCAAGGGCAGTGCAAGGCTGACATGTGTTGTAAATTCATCAGGCAGGGGGAGAAACTGAGGCAGAACTGAGCTGTGCATTGCAATCACACTGCAAATCCACAGCACTCGGACCTGCACGCTTCCAGCACCAGCCCTTGCAGCACAAGCATCACTCCTCATGCACAGCAGCATTTCCAAGTAAAAGCAAGAGATCAAAAGCAAAAGACAGCCTTTCAGATATTCCATTTCATCTGTAAAGGCAAGCGTAGGAAGATTGAAATGATTATTTTTTTTCTTCTTGCCCATTCGATTAACATATGTTTGTCTGTGTTTCAGTATTTCACCACATATTTATATGAAATCCCTCTGCCTGTTTTTTTTTTTTTTTCCCCTTGGCCTCTCAAAGGCTTTCACTCATGCTATACCACTCCTCAGTCAGGCAGCACCAAGTGCATCTCGGTTGTCTCCAACAGCAGATACTTCTACTACATCTACTGTCTGCAACAGCAAATGCTTCTACTTTAACCAGCCCATAGATAATCCCCAGTCTCCTCAATGAGCTCAGGAGTGCTCAGAAGCATGTGCCACCCAGTTGCAGCCRTGGCCCTGCCTCTTTTCCCCCTTGGGAAGGTGTGGTGAGTCACAGCAGGTCCCGCTCAGCTCCTCTGGCCAGCTCTCAGGATTGTGGTTTCCAGCTATAAATGCAGCCCCTGGGCAATTTACTGAGGAATTACATCGTGTCCTTCCACCAGCATCCAAGCCCCAGGAGCTGATGAGGTTCAGTGCAGAGCATTCAGATTTGGTTTCTTTTTAATAACACTTACTGAACGTCAACACTGTTAATAATCCCCAGCAGTCATTAAAAGCTTTTTATCTTCAAAGTGCTCTACATATGCTAATTAATGCTCAC
The DNA here is from genome assembly GCA_014549065.1 of Cardinalis cardinalis. Classification (NCBI taxonomy): domain Eukaryota; kingdom Metazoa; phylum Chordata; class Aves; order Passeriformes; family Cardinalidae; genus Cardinalis; species Cardinalis cardinalis. The sequence continues at coordinate 1,537,642 of JACDOX010000105.1, forward strand.
AACCATCCTGTGATGGTATTATTAGACCCATGTGGCAGCAGAGGAAATGGAAGCAGTGAGGTTAAGTAATTTGCCTGAGGTCAGAGGGAGATGCTGATGAAGCCACAGGCAGAACGCCTCATCCTCTGCTCCGCTGTGCATCCTCCTCCCACAACCCTGGCTCTGGTTTGTGCTATGTGAGCATGAGACAGGTACCAGGAAAAGGGTGAGAAATTACATTTTGTCTTGCATGCCCACAGGCTCTGGCTATACCACCAAGCCTGCATGTGTACCAGCCTACATGTCACATTACATGAAATGCCACCAGAACAGGTCAATTTTCAGGATAAAATTACTGGTGCAGCCTCCTAASCCAACAGAGGCCTAAGCCTTCCCCTCATGTCTTCTAGACCTAGTGGCCCTAAAGCCAGGCATCCACCAGGTCATCCCACCACCTAATGGCCCACATTGCCTCTTTTTAACCAGTCTGAGGACATTTTGGCTACATTATTTCCAATAACTAAACCTATCATTGATTCCAGCTGGGACAGTGGGGATGTATCTTTCCYTCAAGTCTCAACTCCTAAGTAATGGAATTAGAGAATCTCAGAATGGTTTGGGTTGGGAGGGACCTTAAGATCATCTTGTTCCACTCCCTGACATGGGAAGAAACACCTTCCACTATCCCAGGTTGCTCCAGGCCCCATCCAACCCTTGAACACTTCCAGGGATGGGGCAGCCACAGCTTCTCTGGGCAGCTTGTGCCAGGGCCTCCCCACCCTCACCACTGTCAAGAATTTCTTCCTAATATCTAATCTAAATCTTGTCTTTTTGTTTAAAACTGTTCTCTCTTGTCCTAACACTACTTGCCMATGTAAAAAAGTCTCTTTCACTCTTTTTTATAAGCTCCCTTTAAGAACTGAAAGGACACAAAATAAGGTTTCCCTGGAGCCTTCTCCAGTCTGAATGAATGTGGTGACCCTATCCAAAATGCCCCTGGGGAGCAGTCCCTGCCCTGGGCTAACTCCCTAACCATGTCTGAAAATTGCTGATAGTACTTTTCTTCTAGGCCAAAAAGTTTACCAGGAGCAATTTCAGCACTTTAATGGCACAGCCAGACAAGTCTAGTGCTTAGACCAAGGCTTGATGCCATTCAATTTTCTAGTGCTTAGACCAAGGCTTGATGCCATTCAATTTTCTAGTCCATGTGGCCAAAGTACAGCTAGAGTCAGCAATGTGGATATCTTGTCCCCAAGGATTTCCCAAGACAAACTTCACCATCTCCCAACTGTCACCAGACAGAAAAAAAACTCAAAACCCCAAAGACTGAGTCATGATTTAGTCAGGATCATGCACTATGTTGGTGCCACAAACATAAGCCCCATTTGGACCCACTGCCCCAAAATTCAAGACCAGATTATTTGATCAGCTTTGCCTTTCCAAAGCACAGGTACCTGACCATTAACCTGAGCACACCAGCTTGTTTTATATCCAGCCCCTTTATGATGGGTCCAGCTGCCAAGGATTTGCTTTTAGCCCACATGATTAGAAGCTGATGAACTTCTCCTTCTAGTCTCTACCCATTGAAATAAACACAGAGCTGTGTTTTATTTTTAAAATAAACAAAGGCAGGCTGGACTGAAACCATGGTAGGAATGGCCCTAATTCTGCTCTTGGCTGAACTGCCACTCGTAGAAAGTTGTTTTATGCTTATAGGGAGAAATGACTTATTAGTATCAGAATAATAAACTCCTTCCTTTTATGCTTCAAATCAAACTGCAATCTGGCCTGTGCAGAACACATTTCCCACTCCTCCTCCTCATTCTCTTCTTCCTCTACCACAGGCTTCAAACACAGAATCCAGATGCAAGCTATTTTTCCCCCAGCCGAAGGATCTGACTTTTTGGCAAGCTGTGCAAGCTGTTGTGTGGGTGGTTTAAAACTTCCCTCTGGGCCTGTCATGTGGTTAGGGCTGTCTGGGTTGCTCTGAACTTCTGGACACCATTTTCCTTTGACTCACCTTTTATTCCAGCAGAAGCTGGGACCAAGCGTGCCTAGCAAATGGGGCTGCACAGAACTGCACTGTGCAGACAGGGCTTGGACGCTTTTTTTCRCTCATGTGAAGTCCTTTGGCTGGGTTCACTGGGTGATGCTGTCAGGAGGAAATCCCTGCAAATAGCTGTCTCCCTGACTGCTTTGAGCCACTTCCTACTCAGTTTCTGAGTGTCTCTTCCATGAGAATTCATGCTCTGTCATGTGCTGCTGGTTAAGTCAGCAGCAAAGTCTGTTCTGAGTCTGTCAGGAGGGTCGAATTGCAGCCATCAGGGCTGCAGCTCTGCCTTTCCTCTGCACCAGCCAGCCTTTCCTTAGCTGSTGTCCAAGCAGTGCTTTGCTCCTGCATCTTGAAACAGATGGAGAGATGGCCCCAGTGACTCCATAGTATCATGAGTCAAACAACCATGCCAGAATTTATCCCTTTTCCTTTCATTCAAATAACAATAGTGTTCTACATCTTCCTGATTAAGAGAAGATAGAGCTCTGGTAAAGCAGCCCCAAATATCCAAATCTGCAAGCAGTGTTCTCCAAATTGAGCAAATCATGCTCCAAACCACCCCCTTCCATCTCATCTGGACTCCATTTGACATCARCAAGTCAGAATTCTGGGTAGGTCCCCAAAACTGGGTGGGTCCCCAAAAATATGATGTCATCACAGACCTCTGAGTGTCTTACCTGCTGTCTTCTGAGCTTTACAAAGACAGGCTCTACACAACAATCTCTACAGTCAGGGTCATGTCCACTTYAACTGCTTCTGAAAGCAGAAGGGATTATTCCTCTGTGAGCTACCTTTGCTGTTTCCCAGAGAAAAGCCACTGGCTAACCCAGAACTGCAGTGATAGGATGGCTGGCACTGCTCAGAGAGGGTGCCCTGCATCCTGTGGAAGGGCTGGGAGTTGTGATCCAKGGCAGGGCTGTCAGTGCTGATACATTTAGTGTATAATTGGTGTATATTGGCAGTGCTTAGTTAATAGTTGGTCTTGGTGATACTGGAGGTCTTTCCAGTMTTACAGATTCTAGAATTCTATGATTATACATATGTAATGGATCACTAACTCACCAGTGAGAGTATTACAGGCAGATGAAAGTAGGTATGGGTAGTATTTCACAAAATACCTCTTTCCCATGACTMTCACCAACATCCCCATGAGTAAGCACAGGCTCTTTTGAGGGCACTTCAAACCCTCAAATGTCCAATATTATTAGAGCTGGTCCAGTAAAAAAATGTTTAAAGCCTTGAAATGGATTTGTCCCTTCACGTGGAGAAAGATAATTTCCTCAGAGAGGCTGACAATGTGTGCTGCAGAAATGAAAAAAAATCAAATTCACCAGATCCCACAGTCATTATAACATAAAAAATGTAAACACTGGSAAACAGGCCATGACAAGTTAGTCCTGCAACATGCATAAGCAGAAGTTGTTATGCTTTGGAGTAGCTCAGAAGCCATGGAAGTCAATTCAGGACATGAAATATAGAAATGAGCATCTTCAACTCAAGTTCTGTTCAAGTGAAGTACATAACTACCTACAAATCTTTGCCCAGAGCTACTTAAATGATGCCAATCCCATTTTTAAAGCTCTTAAAATGTTTTGATTAACTTCCCTCACTCTTCAGAAAACACATTGATATCTATCATGCCTATCCTTGAGCTCTGGGCTCCCAGGAAAATGACTCTTCCCAGGTATTTCTACCGAGTTCCGAAGCAAGGTGAGATTCCAAGGGGATTTTTATTTCACTACAGAGGTTCACATGGTTTAGAGAAACTTCAAACACACACCTGTATACTAGAATTCAAATGTTTGGTATCTAGCGCTTATCTCCACTGATTTGTATAATCATGAAATCACAGAATAATTTAGATTGGGAAAGATCTCCAAGATCATTAAGTCCAGCCTCTTACTGAACACTGCAGTCCCAAGTAGAGCAGAGCACAGAGTGCCACATCCAGTCATTTCTTGACCATTTCTAGGGATGGTGACTCCACCACTTCCCTGGGCAGCCCATTTGAAMGGACTAATTGTTAACAACCCTTTCTGTGAAGAAGTTCCTTCTGATGTCCAGTCTGACCCTCCCCTGGTGTAACTTGAGGTTACATCATCTTGTCCTGTCCTTGTTCCCTGGGAGCAGAGCCTGACCCCGACCTGGCTGTCCCCTCATGGAGAATCCCCCTTTTGGAGAATCAGAAGGTCCCCCCCGAGCCTCCTTTTCTCCAGGCTGAGCCCCTTTCCAGCTCCCTCAGCTGCTCCTCCTCAGACCTCTGCTCCTGACCCTTCCCCAGCTCTGTTCCCTTCCCTAGACATGCCCCAGCCCCTCAATGTCCTCCCTGAACTGAGGGGCCCAGAACTGAGCCCTGGATTTGAGGTGTGGCCTCAGCAGTGCCCAGCACAGGGGACAGCCACTGCCCTGGCCCTGCTGGCCTCACGGTTCCTGGTACAGCCCTGGTGCCACTGGTCACCTTGGCCACCTGGGCATGTCTGGCTCATGCTGTCACCAGCACCCCAGCTCCTTTTCCACTGGGCACTTTCCAGCCATCCTGTCCCAGCCTGCAGCACTGCAGGGCACAGCAATTGGCCTCACTGAACTTTATACTGCTGGTCTCAGTCCATCTCTCCAGCCTGTTCMGACCAATATATCAATAATATAGGTTATACAATTACAGAATAACAGAATGGGTGGGATTGGGAGGGACCAAAGGGGGTCACCCAGTCCAACCTCCCTGCTCAAGCAGGGTCATCGAAGTGCATATATTTTATAATAATATTTTACATATACATTTGGGTATATATATATATAT